>WEKW01029663.1:22423-78909 GCA_013389905.1 Sula dactylatra
ATGGAGTAAAAAAGGGGGTTGAGACTGGTGGCAGCATCCTAAAGAAAAATATTAAAGTAATAGAGATAAATACTCTCAGAGCAAAGTAAATGGAGAAAGGAGAGTTACATCGCCACACTGGCTTAATCACAGGCTCCTCAGTCTCCTGAAGTTCAAGAATTTTGAAAAATGGCCAATTACTAAGCACGAGAACAGTATCCACTGCTTGTTGAAACTCAAGTAACTGAAACAATGTTGAAACCATTAGTAATCACTTCTGAGTCACCTCTGTGGGTGAGTTTACAGAAAACTCAAAAGGCCAGGAACGTTTTTTAAAAAAAATAAAAAAGCCAGTGTAAACTAAATCAATCATTTTCAAATTTACTTCTCATATGCTGTTGGTAAATTGTCATTAATTAGTAATTAGCTAGGAGATCAGATAAGAAGTAATACTAAATAAGACCATCAACACCAAACACCCAAGAATAAATGATCTTGAAACAATCTAATTTTCTTCTGTGACAGAATAAGAGGCCGTGTGAACCAGGTGGGACCAGATATATTTTGCAGGTCTTTAGTAACACTTCTGCTGCTGTCACACATGATATTCTAACAAGTAAACTAGAGAAAGAGGCTGAATGAAATTATGAAAAGGAAGCACAGCTGGTTGGAAGAACTGTAGTTATCAATCCAAGGTTGTAACGATAAGTAGCTCAGAAACTCTGACTTACACCTGGTATGATTTAATACATTCATTACATGCGATGGATGATGGATGATGGAAGAGAAACTTCATGTTTTACATTTGCATAGGAACTTAGTCTGGGAAGGACTGAAAACGGGAGGAAAGCAAGGTTGGGATTTTGAATGGGCCTGACAAGAAGTGATCTGAAATAAATGCTATGCAATTTGAAAACAAGAAGCAAAAAGTTTTGCACCTAAGTACGAATAAGAAAGCACACATTCAAAGATGGAAATGGCCTAGGTTAGTTTGGAAGTGGGATAGGTATGAAATAATGTTGGGGTTACACAAACTTGTGGTGACACAGGCCCTGCACTTCGAGAACAATACAAACCAACTGCAATTAGTCTAGAGAATGACTACAATGCCGATCAAAGGTCTGGAAGACATCAAAAAAAGCACAAGTACATTTTGTTTAATCCAGAGAAGACTGAAGGAAGAGGGATAGTGTTCGAAGCAGTGGTGTAAAAGGAAGGGAATAATTTGTTTCTATTCAGGTCTGGGATCGGTAGGCAACCTGTAGGTCCAAAGTCCCTAAAACGTGATGCTGAGAAAATATTTCAGAGGAAAAAGGAACATTTGGATATTCTATTCTTCTACTCTTCTTTATCATCTATACATATATAAAAATATACATACATGTAGTATATAACATAATAATATATGACATAAAATTTGCAAGACATTTTATAAAATCATATATTGATGTATCTGAAATATATAGCAATTTGTACAAAATTAAATAATATATACTTAGTCAAATCAGAGACAGGATGTGAGCTTAGACAGACATATGGTCTGAACCTCTATGTGATGCCATGCTACAGGACAGAAAGTGATAGGCTGCAGAAGGGAAGATTAGATTAAAATTCTCAATGTAAAGACCGTGAACAACGGGAAACAAATATCTCAAAAAAACTTGGATTTTCCATCACCAGAGATCCTGAAGAACAGCCAAGATAAACACGTGGTAGGAATGGCTATGGCACAGCTAACCTTGCTTGGTGGAGCAGAATTGGCTAAGATGTCCACGTCTCTCCTAGCCTTGTTGTCTACAATTTGATGCTACAAATTGTTAACGGGATATATCTATCTCATGAGAGAAAACAAATCCCTCAGACCATCTTATTCAGTACACACTTCTGCAGTTCTCCATCATCAGTCAGCCACTAAAGCCGATGACAGTCCCACATCCTTTACTACTACAAAGCACGTGCATGCAGCTCTCACAAGATAACATCTGCCTCAGGAAACTAGTAACAAACTACAGAGCACGACAATTCCCTGGCTTGAATCTGATTGTCGAAGTTAGAGCCTGTAGAAACTGAAGCGATGCAAAGTGTTGAGTGTTGATACAGGCCCATTTCACAGGCCTGGACACTGAGTCAGGGTGCTGGTTAGTACTGTCTCCAGGTCTGAGCTCAGCACTGCGCAACTGGGGGAGCTTGTGGGGCCACCACCCATACAGTGTCAGACAGACATTTCTCTTTTACAGGTAGCAAGATGGCTTCTTTTGCTGGTGTTTTCTAACTGGAATGATTTTTGATCATTCTTCAATCTATTTAATGATAACGGGAGAGGCCTCTTAATGACATCCACTTTGGTACAAAGGCTCATGGTTCCTCCATAACCCTTAGAAGCTGGTGCTAAAATGTAAGTGGGCTAGAGCTGAGGCACTGTAAATAACAAGCCAAAACCAGCTGTGGACATTTACAATAAACTTTCCAAATAATCTATGACACTGACTGCATTAGAAGTGAGAAAAGCCCATAATGAACATCCCTTAAGTATTTCATTTTGCAGCACTTGAAAGGTACAAATGAGAGTATTTCTACTTGTGTGGGTTTTTTTATCAGAAGATGCACATTTAACACCAAGTATGAAATATGTCATCTTTTAAGACTGTTATTTGAAATTATGGTTGAAACTTATGTTTCTTCTGGGACTGCCCTGGAGGCACTTCTGAGACCTGAACTGTCATAGCTTTTTGTTTACATACTGCTGAGAAGTGTTATCTCCAAGCTGATTTATTATGTTGTGGAAATGCTTTTGTATAGAAGCAGATAAAAGCCATTTAATTTTAGAGAGTATTTCCTCGTCCACAGCCTGATGAAAAGTTGCCATCCGTTGATGTGATCCTGGAAGGGTAGTGGTCCAACAAACACTTTCCTCAGGGAACAGCAAAAGATTTTTCTCTCTCTCCTGGGAAGTAGTTCAGCAGCTATTTAATGGCTGGTGGAGGGAAAGCATACAACGCAGGGCAAACAACCATTCCCAGGCTCCTCATTTCATTTGTCATTCTCCCTACTTTTTACTCTGCTCTTTCACTCCAGCAATAAATTTGGTGGCCTATTATTGATGAAGCAGCTGCCCACCACTGAAATGGGAATGACAAGTAAATACAAAAGTTTAGGGAAATGATTAAGAAAACAGTGTCTGGAGAAAAATGTTCCAAGGTAGAAAGGCAGTCTGGAAAACTCTGAGACTGCTTAAAGGAGATTTTTATCAGAAACAACAAATAAAACGTTAGATAATTTTGATTGCTTGAAGCTTTGAAACAGAGAAATGTGATTTAAATTATTACCTAAGACTAAAAAAGGAGAGAAGAGAGTGCTTAACTAGCCCAGAACCTACTATATACCATACTTGCAAGGCAAAGAACACAGAGTAGATTAAACAGCATAGTATGGTAAAGCAGGACAGATGACACTAAGAAATGGGTTGAGACTGCTTAGCATGGAGGGGCAAAAGATAGCTAGCTTTTTATCATCCTTTTCTTTGGGGATTAGTGTAATTTTAAGCTTTAGAAGACTACTACAGAACTAGGTTTTGTAGGTCTGAAGATCCTGTTGTACCTGAGCACATGCAGAATTTCATGCTGGCTACTGAAAACATTTAATAATAAGCTTTAAATATAAGCTTTGAGGTTATTGAAAACCTGAATTGCCATTTTCCAGTACTTGATCTTGCTCAGAATGGTGTTCAGCTACGCCTGCAAAACTAGTTCCTTTATATCTAATACATACCTGCTAAAACATTTTTCCTCAGCTGTAAAAAAATGCTGAATGCACCCTTTAAAAAACATTTTAAGTGTCATTGCCTGGTTTCACAGATTATTTGATCAATGTGCTACTCTGAGGTTGTTTAAAGCCAGGAAGTGTTTTTTTTCCAGACTGTTTCTTGCAGAAGGTGGCAAAGAATACTGGTGTGCGCTCACCAGAGGGAACTTCTTACTAAGCTTGGCACTTGATAACACCATTATTCCCCCCTATACCCAACTTCCCAATGAAAAATTTATAGCTCCACATTCCTTACATGTTTTCCAGGAATTACCTCTTGGTGCCCACTGCATAATTTTATTACATCCTCTACCCTCTCTGGAAACAGACCGTCCAAAGTTTATTGGTTTCAGCAACAGTAAAACAAAGATTAAAAAGTCTTAATAATTCAAGTTAAAGCTAGCATTTTAGCTACAAGACTGGAAAAAAAGAGAAAAGTTAGAAGCAAATGAAATACAAAGTATGACTTTAGGATAAATTTAACAGCTGGCTACTTTGCTAATCTGTGTTTCTTGTACAGAATACCTAAAGTACATCACAGTCTTCATTGCCTTGTGTTTATAGAGATATCCCACTTCCAGAATATTCCAAGGGATATGCTAAATTCTGTATCTATTGCTACAGTCTTATGCATAGCCATTTTGAGATGAAGTAAATAATTCTGCAACTCTGGAGGTATCTATATGCCTTTGGAGTTGGGGCTTAAAACAATTTGTGTAGGTCTATCTGAGCTTGCATGTTTTGCAAAATTTCATGTCCTGTGCCTTGTTCACTCCTCAGTTACCAGGCAGTGTCTAACTTTGTCACTGCAGTTGATGGGGGTTTTTTTGAGGTTCCTTCTATTAGAGCTGAAAACTATTTCCCCTTTCAGAAACTCAGTCTTCTGGTCAAGTGCTTGCTGTCCAGTTCAAGCCACATCTTTTACAGAACTATTAATACTGTACAGTGTATGTACTATGCAAGCATTCTGCTGTGCTCCCAATCTCTGGTGAGTTACTGGCTTTCATTAGTCACCTCATTATGAGATGACCATCAGTAGTTGCTGCTATCATGAAGACTACTGTAGACACCAATTGCTACGTGACTGGCCGCCTCAAGCAAGCTTCTCCTTCCCATTAATTATCGCTGGGGTTTTTGTGTTAATAAGCTACTGCAGTTAGCAATCTCAAAATTCAAGGTCTGACTTTATCTGAGACGGCAAGTTAGGATCCATTTGTTTACCTAAGTGTGAGCCCACTGAAAAGGTCTATCTAGTTCATATTAGATCCACCACTGAAATTTCCATAACTGTCCTAATGACACTTCTTTCTATTACTATTCTTTCATGATTGCTACCGTAAGACTATCCTTGATGAACTGTAGACTAAATCACTGAAGCTAACAGGTCACGTTTTTTAAAATGAAGCTAAAACATTGTCCAGTGAGAATGATCACAATCAATATAATGGCTGTAACACAAACACAGCTGGCTGTCTATGACAAACATGCCTCTATAAACAGAACATTATTACATCAATAATGAAGTAGCAGACATCAACAAGACAGCCCTGGTTATTTTCTCAGAGTTCCTTAGGAACAAAGTGACAAGAAGTTCAAATAAAAGCAAAACCCACTTCTCATATAGGTCTCTGGAATGTTATGCTACCATGTAGTATGTGCTTTAGCGCTGTGTCCCACTGGTTATAAATAAAAACACTTAAAATAGAGCATGGATACTTGTACCAATGCTAAAATTGGATACAAACAAAGCAAACTTCTATTATATACAAGCCACTTAATCTTGGTGCTCCCCTGTTGGAAGCTCTTAAGATTCTTAAAGAGAAACTGTCTTTCAGACTATAAATTACAGACAAGGTTCAGTGTCAACTTTCAGAGAGGTTTCATCTCTCCAAATCACATCTGGTGACACAAAATGTTGATCCTATAGAGATGGAGGGACAAATACAATTTTTTTTAGCTTCAAAAGGATTAAAATTGGTTTCAATCAACTAAACAGGTTAATTCATATACTGTCATAATTTATATGGTGCGGCAGTTTTGCTAACTGCTTAGTAAATTAGGTCAGGATGTTGTTTCATGTACATTCTTGCAGAAATACTCCCAACCCTCTGCTCTGCTTTGGCTGCTCATTGCTACTCTTGCACCCTGCCATTTCTTATTCTGACATAAGTACTAGGGCATCTTTCAATTGACCCAATCAAGAAGCTTATCCAAATGAAAACTAACATTTGGGGGGGGGAATGCTTACTCCAAGCCCAGCTCTCCAACCCAGTTTATCATACAGATGCAAACACTTGTGCTGGCCCATGGTAGGAGGCACTGTGAGGACAGGAATCAGTGGCAGGGAGCGAGGAGAGAGAGAGACTTGATAATTGTGGTGACAGTGTTTGTTAAAGTCACCCCAAAGCATATGGAAATCTATTGACTAACACTACTTAACAAACATCTACAGTAATACTGGCCTGTGCTACAAAGACTACTGCCTACCAAGTTGCTTAGTACAACTTCATTGTTTCCATGTTCTCTCCCTGTGTTCATTGCACCACCCTGTTTTGTTTCACATAATATTTATATTGTGAGCTCTATTAGTCATAACAATAGGCTGTGATGCAAAAAAAGGGTTTTTTTCCAATCAACATTTTGTATTCACTCATCAAGCGAATAGATAGATGATCTATCTATGATGATGATCAAGTGAAAAGACAGGTGATCTAGAAGACAGGTGAAAAGCTGAATAGACAATGTAATTTCAAGGGGATTTTCTCTATCAAGCTCTTTGTTGTGGTGGCCCATGTCACAACCACATAAACAGAACCTGGGCATATTATTCATATTGAAATCAGTAATAGTGGTCCTTCAGCTGATCTGCATTAAACTCTGAAAGCAACTACATCTCTAGTTTTAGTGACTACTAAACAGAAAACAGGTTGAAACCTATTGGTCCAGAAGGGCCAGGGTATTTTCTGAGCATTTAATGCTTTAATATCTGCTCACTGTCTACAGTTCACAAATGCAGATGCTTGTGGTCTCCCCTACCTGATTCCCTGCCCCCAGGACTGCACATGCACCGCTCTCTTGCTCAAATCTCTGAGTCATCATAAGGCAACTACAGAACGTCTGCTACTGAGAATTCAAGAGAACGGTTGGGAGCCTAAAAGAGCAAAGCCCCATTTACACACACACATGTACACACACCTTCCCTCTTGAGAGCGTATGCCTATGAACTGACAGAACATGTTTAAAACTACCTGGCAATGCAACATTGCACTTCTATAGTGTGTATTTTCCTTCTGTCATGTCTTATTTGATTTTGACCACACATAGACATGTTTTTAAATAGCACATGGAGGGACAGCTGATGACTTTTACTGCCTGTCCTCCCTTTTTTCCCAAAGAACAAGTACAAGCAGAGTCTGTAGCTTTTCCCCACAAAGGAAATTGAAGAAAATAGAGCAGTAAGTAAATTAGCAGATAACTGGTCCAAAACAAGCAAAAGGTGGTGATCCTTTACACTGTGCTGTTAGTACGTGGGACCCACCACACAATGCTATGGGTGCTAAAAGTTTAACAATAGGTTCAGGGAGCAACTGGACAAATTCAGCAAACAGAAATGCACTGCTGGTATTAAATACAAAGTTTCCAAAGTCTCTGAGCAGTAAACTGCATGAAGTTAGGAAAGAATGGCTTCTTGTCTTCACCAATCTCATAGTCCCTTCTAGACATGGCTTTTGGCCCTTGCTGGAGACAGGATACTATGAGGTCTGTAATTTACCCCTTTTATATCTTTATATATGAATACATGTACTTACCTAATCATACATATACTTGTATATAGGTGCCTGACTCAAAAGGTTTTCTTGAATCACAGAATCATAGAATCATTAAGGCTGAAAAAGACCTCTAAGATGATCGAGTCATCATTACCATGTCTCCTAAACCATGCCCTGAAGTGCCACGTCTACACGTTTATTGAACTCCTCCAGGGATGGTGACTCCACCACCTCTCTGGGCAGCCTGTTCCAGTGCCTGACCACTCTTTCAGTCAGCAAATTTTTCCTAATATCCAATCTAAACCTCCCCTGATGCAGCTTTAAGCCATTTCCTTGCATCCTATTGCTAGTAACTTGGGAGAAGAGACCAACACCCACCTCACTACAACCTCCTTTCAGGGAGTTGTAGAGAGCAATAAGGTCTCCCCTCAGCCTCCTCTTCTCCAGGCTAAACAAACCCAGTTCCCTCAGCCTCTCCTCATAAGACCTGCTCTCCAGACCCTTCACCAGCTTCGTTGCCCTTCTCTGGACACGTTCCAGCACCTCAGTGTCCTTCTTGTACTGAGGGGTCCAAAACTAAACACAATATTCAAGGTGTGGCCTCACCAGTGCCAAGTACAGGGGCACGATCACTTCCCTGCTCCTGCTGGNAACCCAGCCTGTCCAGATCCTTCTGTAGAACCTTCCTACGTTTGAGCAGATCGACACTCCTGCCTAATTTGGCGTTGTCTGCAAACTTGCTGAGGGTGCACTTGATCCCCTCATCCAGTCGTTGATAAAGATATTAAACAAGACTGGCCGCAACACTGAGCCCTGGGGAACACCACTTGTGACCAGCCACCAACTGGATTTAGCTCCATTCATCACAACTCTCTGGGCTCAGCCATCCAGCCAGTTTTTTACCCAGCGAAGAGTACACCTGTCTCAGCCATGAGCTGCCAGCTTCTCTAGGAGGATGCTGTAGGAGACAGTGTCAAAAGGCCTTGCTAAAGTCCAGGTAGACAACATCCACAGGCTTTCCCTCATCCATGAGGCAGGTCACCACCTGGTCATAGAAGAAGATCAGGCTGGTCAGGCAGGACCTGCCTTTCATGAAGCCATGCTGGCTGGGCCTGATCCCCTGGTTGTCCTGCACTTGCCTGGTGAGCTCACTCAAGATGTATTGCTCCATAATCTCCCCCGGTACTGAGGTCAGGCTGACTGGCCTGTAGTTCTCCAGATCCTCCTTCTGGCCCTTCTTGTAGATGGATGTCACATTGGCAAGCCTCCAGTCATCTGGGACCTCCCCTGTTAACCAGGACTGCTGATAAATGATGAAGAGTGGCTTGGCGAGATCCTCCGCCAGCTCCCTCAGTACTCTTGGGTGAATCCCATCTGGCCCCATAGGCTTGTGAGTGTCTAGGTGGCTCAGCAGGTCATAAACTGCTTCCTCCAACCACAGGCAGAACTGAGGAGAGGTACTAGCTTGCCTTTTGAATCCTGCCCCCTGGGAAGAAAGATTCATTAAAGGTACTCCCATACCTGTAGCTGTTTGCGCAGCCCGTAGCAGATTGCAACAGCTCCTGTTATAATCTGTTGTGATCCCCACAGCAGTAAAGAGCACATTGCAGTGGCATGTTCTCTAGGGTTTTGAGGCTATTCATCTTACCCTGAGAGGTGAAAAGCTTTCCTTTAGGTGTCTCATAAACAATAAAAGCACAAGAACATCTTCAAAGGACTCTTTCTTTTCTCATTCTCTGCCCAGGACTTAGAATAGCTTTGGATTTAAGCCAATAATTTTAATATTTCTAAGTATCACATAGATGTCTGCATGCTGTAACAACGTAGCTTTATAAAAATTCATTTCTGTATGAGCATTTTGTTGCATAAACTTGAGTATGGAAAAAGACTATTAAATTAGGCAACAGGAAAGTACGTCTATATACTGGAGACAAAATTACATTTGCATTGCTTCCCTGAGTCAAGCCACAATCCATCACAGAGACATGGAATCTGATTTAGTATAGTGGTAATTTACAGTTAATGGCTTCATGTTTATAAAATCACTTCACACCTAAGCAAAAAATACATTAAAAAGATAAGCACAAATAAGTGTAAGGATTAGAAACTGGCCTGAGTTACAATTTTTTTTTAGAATTTTAAGAACTCAAGCGTTCAGACAGCTGATCTTGATTTAGGTTCCAACAAATAACAAATATCAATGTCTGAAATTAAACAACAGCTTTAAAAGACACTAACATCTGAGTACAAGGTATCAGAAAGAGAGGAAGATCAACCATTAATTGATTAGCTCTGTAGCAGTCCATTCTTCATCAGCAAATTCCAGAGTTGAAATGTCAAAGTTCAATGGCATGAGCTCTTGGCACTGCAGCAACAGCCTATAAACTCTGCAGCCACGCTCATTTACTATACCGTCATCTATCATTCTCTGCAACCAACCTTTCTTGCCTTTGCAAGACCTTATACAACTATGGCTCACAGCTAAAGAACACTGATGTAAGCCTCATGATTCTGATGATGAACTTCTACCTACAAGAGTAATTAACTGCAAAAAATACAGCTGAGAAAAATTTTCCCCTGTGTTTTCCAACCCCAGTTTGAAATTCAAGTCCTTTAAAGTATCGGACAGCACAGCTCAGAACCTTTTTCTAAAAGTAGTTATCCTCTTCTGAATAGTACACACAATAATGTATGAAACATACTTTGTATAGCCTATCTCGACCTTTAGAGAAAAAAAAAAAAAACACAAGGTGCAACTACATGGGGTTTCAGGGAGCTACATTTAATCCCATTTAATAGCACTTTACTACTTGTAAGGCTTAATGCTGCTGGGACCAAGTGACCTTAAAATAAAGGCAGGAAATCTCAGTTATCTAATCTGGAATAACTGGGCAGTTCATACATCATGGACCTACAGTTTTAGGCTGTCTGCAGTCAGGGATGTGACACCATCAGTACAGAATCATAGAACAGTTTGGGTTGGAAGGGACCTTTAAAGGTCATCTAGTCCTTTTAATATTTAACAAAATAACAATTCCACTAGTGCAAGGCCATATGTTTACCTGATTAAATGAAAACTCATAAATATCACAATTTAAGAACACTCATACAAAACTATTTATTTATTTATTTTTTAAAAGTGCCACATACCATACTTCTACTAAAAAAGTTACAAACTAATGGAAGACTGTCTGCCTCCATCTCTTGTCCACAAGAGAAGTAGTTAACAATAGTAGTCACTAGCTCATATCCCCAAAGCAAAGAGCAAGGGCTGAAGAGGTAGGGTTCTCAAGTATAGTTACATCCTTGTGTGCTCCAAAAAAACCCCAGCTGTGGAACTGCAGGGTCCATGACTCCAGCTGACCACAGCTGAACACAGCAGGTAGTTGCAGCATGTAAAAGACTGCCTAAATCTGTGAAATGATGAGTAAACCTAACTTAGCAGCCTTTAGTAACAGCATCCCATGGAGTATTCTGTTTTGCTTGCTAGAATAGGCAGATCTGTGGGAGACTGCACAGAGGGACAAGAAAAAGTCCTGGTTGAATATTGTTGAAAAAAAAAATGGAAGGAAGAATGAAAACTCAAGCAATGCTGGGTAAAGATATATTTAAGTTATGCCTCAGATATCAAGAGATGTCCTATTATGGTCCTGAGGCATTAGTCTGCTGATAACAGTGGAGTTGTGTGTTTCAAGATTAATTTCACTTCAGCTTTTAAAGCTGCCACGTTCCGGAAGACATTTTAAAAGCAGAGAAACTTCACACTCTTGCTAGCATTGCTTCTCTTCAGTTTATTTTAATTGTACCTTTCTACCTATCACCACAGTCCTTGTTCATTCTGCTGGGCTGTTTTTTTTCATAAACTGAACTCTGCTTACTGACATAGATGATAATTAACCTCATTTGTGAAATGCTTCTCCCCAAGCACCTTCTTAACTCCTTCATTTCTTTTTAAACCAACACTCTAATTTAGAGACAATATTGTCACCTACTTTATCCACATTCAAAACCTGCCAGCAGATATTAATTAATTTGCCTGGAAATAATAATAGACAGTAAAATTAAAATACTAGAACAAAAATTGGAAAACAACGCACTGTTCTTCCCAATCCTTTGGGTTCTCTGTTTTTACGTGTAAAATGAAAGCTATTTAGGGCAGCGATGGACTGCACTTCAGGTGGTATGAGCCTAGATGACAGCTGTTAGTAACAATCAGCCAAACCAGAACATGCAGAAAAGGCACGCTACTTTGAAATTCCCCAGGGAATACACACAGGTGAAAAGTTGCACAAACTTTGCATGGAGATATACCAGATTCCAGCACATAACTATCTACTCAGGTAATCAGGGCTCAAAAACTCTTGCCTTATAGTTGTAAGAAATAAATGTAGAGGCTTTACCCCTAAAATCCACAATCTTAACCAGATTATATTTTCATCAAATAATAAACCCATCTACCATTTCCATTTCTGATTCTTTGAAATACGGAGGGAGTGTTTACTTTCCCAGAGCACATGGTACAATTTTTTCAGGATGCAGGACAGCGTTTGTCTCTCTGTGTCAACTGTCTTTTACGTCTGAGACAGGGAGAAGCCCAGTAGTACAATAAAATCCCCCTTCTGACAGGAACAGGCTACTGGGTTACTCCATTCTTAGCTCCTTTCCGTTATGAAAAGATCCATCTATGGCTATTCCTTGGTTCCTGGGAATTAGCCAATACCCTATTTCATCTTTCACTCAACACCATTTTACCACAGCTCATGATCTCCAGCGAGGAATCTTGTCAAGTGATTTTAGAAAACAAAAATATGCTATCTCCGAGAAATATCACTTCTCTGACGCAACATATTTATGGTACTTAAAAAGGGCTTCAGAAAATTAACAAGGCATGCTCTCTTGCTTTCAAACTCTCCTGGCTATCAATAGATAAATCATCTATTTTCAGGGATTCTCTGATTCCTCAAACCACAGAAACTTCAGAGTGTTCATGTAACAATTTATCAAATTAAAATATTATAGCTATATATAGTGTATATACTTGCTTTTCCACGAACCATTCTTTCCCTTTAAACAATCCAGCAACAGAATGAAAGATGGCCATTGAAGTACAAGAACTGGAAATAACACAGGAGGAACACAGGCTGTATGTCTAGATGGATTTGCCATACAGAGCTTGGATTCATTTTCCATTTCCCAAGGAAAGCCAAATTTTCATTCTCATTTTTTATAGCAAACAGTGCTAAACCTGTACAAAGAGCAGGTCATCTTCTAGTGCTACTGATATTTTTTTGAGTAATAACATGGGTTATTGAGCCCAGACAATCATTACTTTCTCTGCAGAGTAAAATGGTGCAAAAAGAGCCATGATCATTATTCTTCATTAGATTTACTAACCACCTCAGGCAATTAGTTCTGAAGACTGTTCACTTAAGCTTATAAAAATACATCCACTCCCTGTTCCTTTTAAAGTGTTCCATTTTCTTGCCTTTTTTTTTTTTTTTTTTTTTTGGACTGAGCTTTCACAGATTACCAGTGCTGCAGAGGAATCGGAACATGCCAGGTCCCTAGATGGACCTTCCTGATGCAAATTCCTGATTTAACCTACCATCTTCATGAACATACTTCATGAATATGCAACTATAATTGATACAGAGTTGAAGCAGATACATAAAGACCAAAAAGAATCAGTTTGACATTGCCTGTGCAAGTAAAAGGCACTCCAAAGTACTTCAGGCTGTGCAAGGTTAAACTGTATTTGAGAACAACTAAACCACTGCTGTCTATCTCCAGCTCTGTTCTGCTTAGCAGGAGACTTCTTTCCATATTACACTAAAAATCTGTCTCACAAACAATAAATCTACCTAAAATCCATGTGAGTCTTGATCTTCCAGGAATAAATAAAAAAGTGAACTTATGCTTTCGGCCAGTTCCGGTGAAAAAAATCCACAACTTAAAAAATAAATATAACAGACTGGGATGAAGCAAGGTAATTATGTCCACAAAAGCTATCATCAAACAGGGTTTCAAATACTTAGAAACCTTCTGTTTAGGAGAAGAGCTCCACAGGTCTAGGCCACTCGACTCAGAAGACTTTGCTAGAGCAGAAGCCAGTGGAGTGGCCACTCCACCTCTTTGCTGAGCACTGGGCTTTGACTTTCATTGGTTCATTGGTACACTGGTTTCTGTATGCAGAAAAATCAGTGGATGCAAGATAGTCTGATATGTAAATAATAAAGTGGAATATCAACTAGGAGAGGCTGAGAAAAAAAATTCTGTCATTTTACTGTAGGAGTTTGTGCAATGCTTCAATTCCACACTGATAAAGAATATTAAGGAAATGTATTGGACAATTTTAGAAGGTATCTAATCAACTATTCAACTGCCCAACTTAATCAACTTTAGTCAAGTTGTTCCATAGTCCAGGCTCACCCTGAATTGTTTTTTCTAGCAGTAACCAGAGAAAGAGAACCGTCCAAAGTCTAAACTTTAGTTTATTATGCCAAAAATCAAAATCTCCTCACATACCACCTGCACACTGCCCAACAAAAACCTCTATATAGATGCCTGATATCTCCACATACAAGACAAGCAACAGAAAGTGATCTCTACTCAGAAAACCAAAGTGAAAGCATTCCAGTACTTAATACTAAAAGGAAAAAACAGTATCAAATGATCTTATTTGTGGAAGCAGAAAAAGTAATCCAGATCACCTAGAGCTTTGCTGAATTTAGCCAAAAAGAGCTAGAGTCCGGTGTACCCATCACCCTCTCCTTACCTTGCTACAAATCTCATTGCACCTTGAATCTAGAGTGGTATCTTTGGAAACACAGCCAGAACTACATTTCCTCATCCACATTTCATGTATATTGTATGAAATTTTCCATTTCCTTCTTTTTATGTGACCTAAATAAAGAACTCTTGTAAGCAAAGAATGAGCTTTTTCTTTTTTCAAAAAACACTTTACGTTTTACCTATAAATAAGTAATAGTGATAAGAAGCATCTGGGTCAAGTTCACGGTACAAAAACTAGTTCAGCTATCCAAAGAAGTTAATAGATTCATTTAATGCTACCTTTAGTTTCAGAATGGATAAGTTTCTTACTGAAGCACCTTTTGTGTCCCCTTAAAGCTGTGCAATGCCTAACACTAACAGAAGTAAGTTAAAAATAAGGTGGATGAACTCAGCTTTTTCTTTTTGAGGTCTGCATGCTTTTGGATAATGTGTTTTCTATTTCTCAAAATGTAAGTCAATAATGGAAAAGACTGCTAGGGAAAAAGGACAGGCATCATGAGAGTCTGAGAATACTCATGCAGAAAAGAATAGATTTGATTATCCACTACAAGAAAATTTACAGTTAAAGAATTAAGAGCAAATGAAAAATAACTTCAAAACTGAATAAAAGGAAAAGATGAAATAAAGCAGAAACAGCAGAAACAATAGACACAAAGAGATGACTATTAATTTTCCTTATAAAAACTCATTCAATTTTACCTGTCTTCTGATTAATGTATTTTGCATGGGCACAGCACAGTGCCCCAGTTACTCACAGTTACCATATGTAGGAACTTTGTTCTCAGGCCTTCATATACAAGTTGTATTATTTGCTCCTGCTCTCCATTCATCTGTTTCTACGTTGGCCTCTAACCATGAGTCCTACAAACCTTCTGAAAAATCAGGCCAGAGATTTGAATTGAATTTGTTGTATTTCTTTTTAGTTTATTTCATTCTACAGACAGGTCAGTAATAGCAAAAGTATGCTTATATGCTGGGACATTCTCATCTTTTCCAAGAAAATCAGAGTGATTTCATTGCTATAGCAGGGAGAAAATAAGTTTAATACGTTACATTCCTTTTCTCAGCATCATCAACCATAACAGTCTATTTATCATGCTCTAACTCTTTAGCATTTCTTTGCGTAACTTTTCCTGTATACTGTACCTCTGTTGAAATTGTTGCTTACTGTAATTGCTAGAGCAATCATGACAGCTTTACAATAGCAATAATGAACTTGTTGAAAGGATGCTAAACTTATCACAAATTGATTAGAGAAGAAAAACAATCCTAAGACAGCGACCACATATTTCCTTTCACTTCTGCTGCCTCTGAGGTATATTTTTTCAAGTTTTTCACTCATTTCAATTAACAAAAGAATGAGAAGTCAGCATTAAAATAAGGCAGGGAAGGGAAAAATATTCTTAAAGTAGTTAAAATTGGAAATAAATAATCAAAATAAATAATATCAAATATCAAACAATATGACTGAAACAACATCAACAAAATCAGTCTTCACTGGAGATTTTTCCTTTGAAAAAAAAAAAAACTGAATGAGGTCTGAGAGAGTCTTCTGAACAGGACTTGCTAGACTGGCCCATAAAGAATTGGTTGAATGACCTGAGAGAGATGTGTTATTATTCCACAGCTGTATCAGGAAGCAATGCTGACAAGAAGGAAAATAACGTAAGAAATTTGACTTAGAAACATACTTATGCTGGCACCTGGATTACTTAAGGCACTTAAAAAATGACAAGATGGCAGCTGGTTTATGCAAAGGGGGAAATGTTCTTTAAATAGGGGAGAGCATGAGAAAATTCAGGGAAAAGTTAACAACCAGGACCTCAGGTCAGGAAATTACTCAAGAATACAAACTGAGTTTCCTGATGCAGTACGTGATCTTGGATGTTTCTCTGCAAAACTAAAATCTATTGGTGTCAGAGATGACCTGAATTTGGATAATACACACTCCAGGAGAGTGCACTGTCAGGCCCTTTCTGGCTGCATGTCCCCTTTCTCCTTTTGCATCTTTAAATCAACATTTTCCCACAGGGGGAGGAAAAAAAAGGAATGAAACATTCTGGTCTGCTCTGTTCAAACCCTATGTTTCTTGTGTTATTTTAATAATTCGTGTGCCCTACAGAACATTTCACTGGATTTCAACGCCAGTGGAAGTACCCTGTCCAAATTTGTAACATCTACATATTCAGAGAGCAGGGAATCCTCATGCTATACCACCAAACAGCTACAGAGATACAAAGAAAAATAAAATCATCTTTTGTATTCTCCATTCCAGAAAGTACAGAGAAGAGCAAGGTGCTCTAACTGCTTCTCCAGAATAGTGAAAGATTTACAGATCTGTTGATACACATCTTTGAAATGCCACTCCCCAATAGCCATGCTGCACAAGCTTGTGTGTAGGAATCCTTGTGGATAAATGGACTGCAAGAAAAGGAATTAATATACAGCTCCTGGTTGAAGCTTCAGTCCCTCTCTGGCATAACAGAACTACACCGATTCTACTCACAGCTGTACCACTACCATTCTAGGTCTCTGTGTGCAGCACAAAATAGTCAATGAAACAGCAGGTGGTGAAGCGTTTCAGTAATTATTTTCACCTGAAATCACGGGCAACATCAATGACATGTAAGGAAACAGTCTGAACGTGTGGTTTTCTTAGACTGCCAAAATTCACATTACCTTGTACCCAGGAAAGGCTTCTTACGCCTATTATCACTTCCACAAAAATACTGAAAACCCACAAACTGACCTCCCAGATGAGGTAGTCTTTCAGGGGAAAAAAAAAAAAAAAAAAAAAAAAAAANTACATAAACTTGCAGATGTCACCACCTGGAACTTGGAACTGATCTGGACATTCCTAGTCCATTTGGCTTTATATCTGTTAGCTGATTCTGTTTCTCTCAAAAAAGTAACAATTTAAGCTGCTTTGGCTTCCCTTAAAACAGCAGCAACTCAAATCCAAAATCCGCAGACAACAAAGGAAAAGATTCCCATTGCTGTTAACACATTTGGGATAGGACCAAAGGAATTTAACAGATGAAGCAGCTTATTTTCTCGGGGAACTTCTTTTTCTGTCCTGAAGTTCATCAATGAGGAAGTGAAAGGTTTCAGTGACTGCAGGCATGGAGCAAAACCTGAAAATTAACTTGGGATTCTCTGCAGGCCCATCAGTGCGAAGTTTAAAAAAGTCTTAGGTGCTTTGCTCAGTGTCAAAAGGACACATTTCAATCCTGATCTTCAGGGTCACATGCTAGATGTCAAATTGCCATTTTTGTGCCTTAAAAGGAAAAATAAGTCTTGTGTTAGCATGTCATACTTGGTGTTAGCAGCCCTAAGATGTAACAATCAATTTCTGTCTGCTTTCACTTCTGGAAACGATCATCATTGTGTCACCAGATCCCTGAGCAACAGTGTGCTTTTCTTTAGGCTTTGCAAAAGCAAAACTATTAGAGACTGAATAATAAACATCATAAAATAAATTTGGAGAAAAATGCAGCCTCGTCCATCTCTGTGGCAGTAGGCATTGCTATGCCTGGGGTGGTTTTTTGTTGAATGCTGTCAGAAGCTACACAATGTTCCCAAATCGCCTGTTTTGCTAGGATTAGAGAAGGATGTCCTAAATGCTGTCCTTGGTAAAGAACTAATAAACATCCTGTGTTTTGTGAAACTCCACTTTTTGTGTTCTATTTCCTGAGCTTCTGAAATTGCTTTTGTGATGGGCAGCCACAGCTCTTTGCACAAGGCACCCATACCGGGTTATGACTGCGTCCACTGAAACCCCTTTTGACACTACACCAGAATAAAAACGCATATCCATTTCACATGCACTGAATTCAATGACATGACAAAAGTTATTTGAAAATACTATGCATAACTAAATAAATTTCTCTCATTTTATGAGAAAGGTTTTGCCTTTATGATCATTTACTGATGTAGCTCCTAAAGCCTCCTAATTCTTATTTGGCTGGCTGCTCCACAGACACTCTCTGCAGGTTTCATTTTGAGAGGTTTCACAGAATGTTCTCCCATGATAGATTCTTAGCAACTCAGTTTCCAAAGTAAGCAGCTCAATGTACGGCTCAGCTCATAAAGGGCCAAATTCAAACCACTTGCCCTACACATGACCACTCCTGCTGGGCCCTGGTGGGATGACCTGCCTCACCAAGACCTCCTGCAGCAGCCCCCTACCCGGGCCCTGCGATGTCCCAGGGCAAGTCACAGCAGGGGAAACATAATCCTCTTTACAGACCTGAAATTGCCTTTAATTACATACTTCTACTTTTACTATCATGGAGGTGTCCCTAGTATCGTCTAACTTCAGAGAGTAAAAACTGGCTGCGTCGGTGCATTCATGTGTGAGCACCTGCCAGCACAACAAAGGGCACCCCCAAAAGTAACTCTCTGCTTAAAACGTCCCTAAATACCTCGTTAATCTGTTCATTAGGGGACATTATAGGCTCCTTGCTAAAACTACCATATACACATTTTAGGCTATAGGAAACTTCTGTTCACCAGTGGATTCCATTTCATTCCTTTAACACCTATATTTGAATCTTTTCACTTTTAGACAGGTGAAATGAGCAAGGAAGGGATGCGTATATATGTGTGGGGTTAACAGGGTGTGCAGGAATCAGGACGCCAAAACTAGTACCTAGGGACCAAGTACTATAATTGTTCCCAACGCTGAAGTCCAGACAATGGGCAGTAACTTGGGTGAAATATCTAAGTATGCCATCAAATTCCAGTCACAGACTTAGTGGAGCATGCTATGATTAAGTCTATAATTTTATAAGTTTTATTTCTAAATTGATGCTTTATTTTTTAATTACAACTCAAAGAACAACAAGTTCCTTACCACCTCTTCTTTTGATTTTAATTCTTAAATGTTCTTAATAGAACTTCTCAAACTAATCTTTAGTCACTTTCCTTTGAACGGCTGCAGAATTTTGGAAGGACCGTTTGGATGCCAGCAACTCCGTGTAGAAGGACCAAATTAGCCGTTGGTCCTCACACCATTACACAGAGGATTTCAACACACCTGAGCAGAATGCCCCAGGCATTTCCAAATACTCCCTGAAAGGACTCAGGACTATGCCTCATTCACATGTCTACTACTAATGAGATCTGGAGGGAGCTCTTTCGTCAAGCATGCTCTCTCCCATTGTGCACAGTCTACATTACCACATTAGATCTTTCTGACTTAAGCTTCACACGAAATCCACTGGTAAGGAACATACTGTATGTCAGTGTAGTTTTCTTCAAAAAATTAAAACATTACTCATTCAGCACAGTAGAAAATAATCTGACGGCTTTTAATGGAGAATACTTATGTTGACACCAGAACTGACTTGGAAAATGAAATAATGTCTAATCATACCCATTATGTGTGACACAATCAGATGGGATTGATTTGACTAAATATAGATATGCACAATGCAGACATCTGCAACTGGGCTAGGCACCCCAAACCTCCAACACTGTTCACGGACAGAAATAAGCCCTTCCACAGCATGATTCACCGCCCCAAGTAAACGCCTAAATTGAATTGCACATTAGAAATGCCTATTTATCTCTCCTGATTATAAAATGAGCTAAGCATGCTCTCATTATAAAATGAGCTAAGCATGCCTACTTGAGATGTAGATACCTACATATACTTTCACTAAAGTTATCTGAGAAGATTAAGACTTTTCATGTTCTGACTCAGGTCTACACTAATTGGTCCAAAAAAGGTATCGCCTCTATCCACAAACCTTATCTTGCCAACATCCTTAAATCATTCTGACGGTAACAACATTGCCTCCGGAACCTGAAGCATACTGGTTTTTCAGACTGTGCCCCTCTATCTATTAAGCAGAATACAGAGAATTATGCTTGAAGTCATACCAGAAATCAGATTTAAAGCATGGATCCCAGAGGTTTACATAAGAACCAATGCATTCTTAAAAACATAGTTTTCTGATATTCAATCTAAGCTCTTGCAAAAGGTCAAATAATGCTGTGGAAATTCCCCAGGCACTTGTATTTGTACCATGTCAGTGTAAGCCAGATAAAGCCAAACATCTCTTTGGATATGATCCAAATGTTACAGACTTGTGTGGGAACTGGTCTGGACCTTTAATGGTCAAAAAGGGTCTGAAAAGTCCTGTGATGAGATGAAGTAATACTATCTGTTTGGAAGAGATGAATCACTATTAAAATAAGCAGCCATCTTACTTTAGTTACCACCCTGTATTAGNCCCCAAAACCCCAACAGGGATAAAACTGTTACTCCATCAAAGCAATAGAAGTTTTGCTGCTCCTTTTAATGAGGCTGGGATTTCACTGTATGACTTGGCAACAATCAAAATCACAACTCTTAAAAGACAAATGTATTCTGCTTTGCTGCGCTATACAAAACGTAAGTCAATCTGTGTAAATTTAGAAAAATTTTGCATATCACATTTTTGGTAGAGGTGTGCACCAGACTTTAAACCTACAATTAAGATATAAATGTTCACAGATGGGGTCCCAGAGAGAGAGGATGAAGCTCATTCATTTCTCTTGCTTTCAGCTTGCCACACTGCTTTGTTCATTCTTGATCCATATTCCAGGTGTAAGTGAGTTGTTGGATCACAGGGAAGGCTAACGAGCTACCTCTGGCACTCTGGGTCCTGAAGACAACGATAGGCTTCAAGTGCCTGCTATACAAGTAATTTCCCAAGAAGATACAGACTCCTCCCTTTTAATGCAGGAAACAAGAGTTGAAATAATTGTTTTAGGCCCAGAATGGGACACATTATCTAAGTCTATAGAGAAACAGAATGGCAGGTGCTTTCTGCTGCTTGCTCTCTCCATTGTCCTGGTCCTGTCCCTGCCCAGACTGAGGACCTCTCTGGAGCATGCTATAGTTGCCTTCCAGCCAGCAGACTCATTTTCTTTCTTTGAAAGCCTCAAGACGTGGGAGGGAAATCTGAAGAAAATTTTGAGTTCTTAGGTCTTGTTCTGATGTGGAGTTAAAGTATCGATGGGACGCACATCTGGGAACTGGGAAAAGCTCTAAGACTACGCTAAAAAGTGTGCTGGGGCCATTGAAAGGAATTGGCGCTGCACAGCCCATGACCCTTTATTAAACTCTGCTAGTTATCAAAACAGGGTGGCAGCATTCAGACTACCTAATGGAAATTTTCTATGGCCTGGCTTAAGTCCCGAGCAGTGCATGGGAATATTTGGGAGTGCTAGTTGGCTAAGCCCAAAAACATACCATGCTAACAATTTAGCCATACAGATGACTGAATTCTGCTGCCCAGGAACATTCCCTGGCATTTATTAATTTATTAGTACAGACGTAGCCTAAGGACCCTAGTCACTGAGCAGAAACCCTCTGTGTGAGATGCTGTCCAGACACGTAAAGAAAACACAGTACCTTTGTGATCAACAGGTTTATGAGGCAATCAAAGATATAAATTTCATTTCAATTCTCAGTACCTACTGATTCTTTTTGCAGCTGTCTTGTGAAGCTCCTGGGTACTCACAAAAAGTTGAAAAAGGCACTTTGGGTCCTGAAAGAAAAATGTGGAGAGAGCAGATGCCCAAGAATAACCCTAACAAAGCTCCTGTGTTTCCAAAACAAATAATAAACCTTGCATATCCCAGGAAACACGGCTAGCTGAATGACAAGATGTTTTTCCCCCCCATATATTTCCAAGGACAAGCAATGAAACAAAACAAAGAGGAAGGAATGCTGTGCAGTTAGTGATGGATTCAAGATGAGAGGGAGACAAAAAAGCCTGAGGTCTCACAGCCATTACAAATGTATAATGTTCCTAAAACCAAAAAAGCCCTTTCTACTGGAAGAAGCAGCAGCTTTTTCCCAGTCTTCCTTAATTCCTTTTTAATCAATTCAGATTTATACCTATTAGAAAAAATTTAGCCATCCATTTTTTCTGGACATGGTGTTTGCAATGTGAAAATGTAAGTATTATTTTACAATTAAAAGATAGTTGTAACCTAATAAAAGAACGGAGGAATCTGCACTAATGGATATGTGAAACTTGTAGATTCTATAAACAGGAGGGAGTTTGAAGAACGGAAAAATAAAACAATTGAAAGAAATGGAAACTTCAACCAACAATGGTATCTCTGACACTACAACTGTTAAATGATATGTTGAGATATTTTCTAGAAAATGAAACAAAGTGAGGAAAAGTCACCCAAAAAGGACAGCACAGCAATTTCATCCTACTGGCCATGTTAGGATCCTTTGGGTCTTTTGAATCCTCCTCTGTAGGTAATTTGCAATCCTTCACCTGTTTGTGAAGGTAAGCACCGAGCCGAGTGGAAAAATAGAGCAGTAAGAAGAAACAAAGGCTTTGAAAGTGTTCTTAAATACAAAATCAAAACAAAACTGCAAGGAATTTCGTAGACAGCAAAAAACATTAAGTGCATATATGCTGATAATACCTGTGGAATTAAAAAAAGAATGCCAAGTAATTTCTTATGAATACAGAGCAAAAGGCTACTAATAATTTTGAAGTTAGATTCCTGAAGTTCCATGAAGTGGGACAATTTTTGCTAGGCAAGCATCTTTCCCACATTTTTGATAGCATAAAGTTGATTTGAATTGATTATACCAAAGTATAAATCCTTGTATTCTGTCACCGCAGAACCTCAGTGGTGCTATGTAATCTTCAGAGAATGGTTTTGGGGAAGGTTCAAGAAACCTGCCTTCACTTTTCAGGTGTGAATTTACTGGAGGAGGAAAAGATTCTTAACTTTCTCATTGCCTCAATCTCATACACTTTATTGCAGTGTTCCTTGTTCTTAGGTTACCATGAAACATTGGACATACTCATTCAAATCCAGACTCATGTAACAGAAGTTATTTATATGAAAAGATGAATCTTGAACACCTTTTTGATTGAAGTTCTTTATACTTATCTGCTGAAACCAGAGTCCTAAGATAGCCAACCACAAATGCCTACGAAAATTGTAAACTAAAACAACTATTTTCAAAATCTGCGGTTTGAAACTAAATAAAATTTTTAAAATGGAATCAAAGTATTGAATAAAGTATTTGAAAATCTCTTCTGCAGGGTTTGAAAAAGGGTATTAGGTGGCTTCTCATGTTGGAGGTAATGGAGTAGTGAAAGAATGTGAGGGGCTTTTCAAGACTTAACATTATTCATCTAGCAAGTTTTTCTATCCTCCAGGATCAATTAAACTTTAGACTGACAAGCCTCGTTTCTGTTACTATTCGCAGACTTCAGCTATGACCTGTCTCGACATCCCCTTTCAGAATATTTTCTGGTTTACCTGTTTTTAACAAGGGGAATGTCCATACCACACACACAACTGTAAGAAGATAATCTCTGTTTAACAAGCAAAAATTCCCGTAGGAAACTTTTGCACAGCACAAAGAAACATTTATGAATCTCACATGCATCTTGGCCTGTGCAATATATTTCTTTCAGTCATGATCTGGCTGCTACTTAGATCTTCAGGAAATCTCATTCCATGATCCTCTGCACAGAAGCAATTTTCATTTTTTGCAAACCAGTACTTCTACATAGTTAATACAGCCAACCTCCCATTAGCAGCATATCAGCACTCTGGGATTACGAAGATAATGAAAAAGCTGTGACAATATGCACAGTGGGAGCATGGTGTAGAGACATATAGCTTGTGCTACACGACGCCAGCCTAGAACTGCCGTGCTGGCTCAAAAACTGAAGCTATTGAGTCCATAGGACTCCTGCAGTGTTCCAGCACTCTGGGATACATGAGAAATGACTGCCTTCAGCAATGGAGCAAACATGGGTCAGTACATATATATCATGCAGTATCCAGATACTATGTCTATTCAGCACAGCTGACTGGTGCCAAGATGGTCACACTGCAGGAGCCAGTTTTGATCTCTTCTGGCTCATGAGCTCCAGTTCAGTGTAAGCCACAGCAGAGTAGGATACCTCCATCCAGACTGAGGTGCCCATCACTGCAGAACTACGTCAATACACAGATTTAAACCTCAGCACTACAAATGCAAGAACTTCCTAAGTAGTTTCAATAAACTTACAGAGAGGGTACCATATAGAGGGGTACTGTTTAAGAAATACTGTATAGACGAGTTAACGGAAGTAAAACATCCACTGAAAATACTGCAAACAGTAAATAAATAAATAAATAAATAATAAATGCTACCTAGAACATTGTGAATAACTTGTCAATGAAATACAATCATACAATAAATTCCTAAGTGTTCCTCAGGCCAATTTTTCTCTTTTTGTTGCTGTGACATATTTTGATTTTGTTAAAAGGATTCAAGAACACATTTACACTTCTATTGTACAACTATAAATACATTCACTTTCAGTGTATTGTCAGAGACTATTTTTTCAATGGTTATATTTTAACTATAATATCCAGCTAAATTAAATTGTCATAGGAGATGTATTCATTAAGACTATGTCAAAACTCAGCATTGAGTAAACTCCAGAGTTATGGCTCCCTCCCAACCTGCATATGAGAGCTTCTTTCCTATAAAAGCAAATGGAAAAAGGAGGGGTGTGGGGAAGGTGGAGGGAGGGAAAAGGAAAACTTAATCCTAAAGTTTCCAGGGCATGTTTTAGATGCAGGGCTTTGGAAGGGTGCATGGGCCAGTTTAGACAGAGTAAAAGAGTATCAGCTACATCTTCAGGCTTTCCTTCTAGAATCAGCATGGAGCAAACTTTAATCCAGTGGAAAGCTTTTAGAGCAAGAAAAATCAGTACAGCAGCAACAGAGGTATTGGGGGATCAGACATATCACTTACCTCCTACCAGGAACAAACCTTCTGTTTACAACCTTCCTAGGTCAGGACTGGCTGAGTGCTTGGGGGAAAACACATACACATGCACACTCTCTCATCTCTCTCTTCTCTCGCCTGTCTCCCCCTCTCCACCCCCACCCCCCTCATTTCTCTATGATTTGTTCTGTCCTTTTCGCCTTTTTAGCTAAAGAAAGTCTGCTTTTGCAGAACAAAGAAATGTGTTCTTTTCATTGACACTAGCTTGTACAGTCAGCTGATTTTAGTCAACTGTTTTCATGGCAGGCCTGTGAGACTAATCCTCAGCTACATCTACACTAGTAAAAATGTCCATGAATGTTTCAGATCACTAACGCCAGTTGGTATCTGGCAGCCCACAACTATGACCACTGTGCTCAGTTCCAGTAAACTCTCTCACTGTTGAAAACAGAGTGGCTGCATGAAAACCAACAACTGGGAATAGTTCTAGCACCACTCTTAATTCCCAAACTGTGAAGGGAATTGTTTGGGAGACTGTAGGTGGCTTAGGCAAAAAGTACACCAGGGAACTTTCCAACTTGTTACTCACAAACAAAGAATTGGTTGAAGATATGAAAGTCAACGACAGCCATGTCTGCAGGGACTGTGACATTGTGCAGTTCAAAACCCTGAAAGAAGGCAGCAAGACAAACAGCAGAATTAAAGTCTTGGACTTCAGGAGACCAAACATGAGCTTGTTCAGAGGCCTGCTTGGCAGCATCATGTAGGAGGGCAAATCAGTCAAGGAGAACTTGTTGATCTTCAGAACACCCTCCTCAAAAGTATGAAAACAGTCCTTTGTGATGTCCCAAAAGTCACACAAGCATGGTAGATGGCCAGCATGGATGAATAACAAAGGCCTGACTAACCACATGTGCAAAAAGGAAGCAGAGGGAGAGTGGAAGAAGGAGCAAGCTATCTGAGTGCAATACAAAGATACTGCCCAACCACACAGGGATGGAGTTAGGTAAACCAAAATTCAGGTAAAGTTAAAATTAGCAAAGGATGTGAAACGCAACTAGAAAGGCTTTTACAAATACAGTGGTGAAAAAGGAAGGCTAAAAAGAATGTGGGTTCATTACTCAATGACCTAGTGGCATGAATAAGTCTGAGGTACTTCGGTGTTTTCTTTGCCTCGATCTTTACCAGCAAGGTTTGCCATCAAGCCTCTCAGATCCCTGAGCCAACTATCAGAGTCTGGAGGAGTGAAGCATTATCTACATTACAAGAAGATTAAGTTGGGCCAATTTGATATATATAAGTCCAATAGACCACATCAGACACATCCAAAGTTATTGCGGGAGCTCACTACTACCATTGCAAGATTGACCTCTACTGTCTTTGAAAGGGAAGGGTTCCTGATTCTTGTTAACTAGAAAAAGGCAAGTGTCACATCCGTCTTCAAAGCACGGCTTCCCCAGAGGCAGGATTGGCCTACGACTCTGCATATCAGCCCAACCTCAGTTCCTCAGGAAGACTACATGACAAATTCTCCAGGAAGTCATTTCCAGTACAGAAAGTATAACAAGGGGACTGGGAATAGCCAGCATCAATTTACTGAAGTGCAAATCATACCTGACCAATTTGGTTGCCTTCTGTGACAGGATGATAGGCTCACTGCACTGAGGCAGAGCAATGGCTGCCACTTACCTTGATTTTAGCAAAACCCTCAACATGATCCCACAGTGGGATAGACAAATTGGCATGATATGGTTTGGAGAGGGACATATAACATGAGCAGAAAATTGACAGGATATTTGGTCTCAAAGGGTAGCGATAAGCACTACAAAGTCCAACTGTAGCTGGTTACCACTGGCATCCCTCCAGGAATGATACTAGTGCCCACAGTGTTTAATGTATAACATGGATGATGAAACAGAGCGCACCTTTGGGAAGATGGTAGTAGTGTTTGATACACTGGAGGGTAGGGATGCTATTCAGAGGGTAGACTAGAGAAATGGGCCGAACGGAACATCAAACTTCAACAAAGGCAACTGTGAAGTCTTATGTCTAGGATGGATTAACACAATGCAACAAACTGGAGGACAACTGGATAGAAGGCAGCTTTCCAGGAAGGATCTGAAGGTCCCTAAGGTGAAGAGAACTCAGCAATGTGCCCTTGTGGCAAAGGCAATCAACCATGTACAACTCTGTATCAGCAGCAGTGCTACCAGCATGTCAAGGGAAGTGATCCTTCCCCTTTACTGGGCACTGGTGAGGCTCTGTCGGGCACATCTGGAGTGCTGTGTCCAATTCTGGACTCACCAGGACAAAACAAAGCCATGAACATACTGGGGCAAGTCCAGCGAGTGTTCAAGGGTGCTGGATCACAAGAAATGAAAGCAGAGATTGAGGAAACTGTGTTTGGTCAGCCTGAAGAAGAGAAAGCTGAGGTAGGTGGAGGTCTTACTGCTTTCTACAAAGATCTACTGGAAGGATATAAAGATAACTGAGCCAGATTCATCTCAGAAGTGCACAGTCAGAGGACAAGAAGGCAGAAGTTGCAACACAGGGAATTCAGATTTGATATAAAGAAAAAATTCTTCCCTGTGGCAGAGACTGACCAGAGAATTTATGGAATCTCCACTGCTGGAGACTGAAAGTGTTCAAACTCAGCTGAACAATGCCATGAGCAACACGATATAGCTAGACCTTCTCTGAGCAGGGGTTTGGTCTAAATGACCTACACAGGATCCTTTCAGCCCACACTGATCTATGATTTGGTGACTCTATGTACAATTTAATAGTATAGATGACTGCATTCCAGTACCCAGGAATGTCTCCAGAAGTTGTTTCTGGAGGTAAAGGTAGGCTCCCTTTCCACCTAGAAAATTAATCATAAGTATATTTTTGAAGCACAGAAACATAAGAAACATGAACTGTTTCTGAGAGGCCAATTCTTTTGCAAATGACTGAATAGGGACCCAATCATCACAGGCAAACATGTGGTAATAAATTATTAGAAGTCAATAAAAGAGCTCTTGAGAAAAGATTGAAGGAACTGGATTGTTTACTCTCGATCTGGGAAGACTTCCACTATACAAAAAAGTTTTCAGATAGGTAATGCTTCAAAGAAGAAAGGAATAAATATTCCCTTGGACTAGGCAAGGAGTTACATCAAGAAAAACTGTAAAACTTAAACATTTGGAAACCAGAACTCAACACTCTATTGTCTTCCACTAAACTGATTCCTCAATTACAACAATTTTTTCCAATTTAACAAATAATTTCCTATACGACATTCTATCAAATGCTTTACTGAGTTCTGGTAAATTAACTCTATTTCCTTCCTATTCATATACGATTAGTCTTGTACTAGCTTGCAATGCATTTTATTTCATCTAATTATTCTTTCTTTCAAATTTTTTGCTAAAACTTTTTGTACTGTTCTTAAAACAGGGTTAGTACATCTACCATTCACCAATCATGAAATGTCACCCCTATTTGATAGATCTATTAAAAACTGAAATGGCAAAGCAAAGATTCCCTTTAGAAACTGAAAGCTTCTGTTAGACTTGGAAAAAATGATGGTTATATTTTCCCTATTCCTTTTATAACAAGTTTTGAATCAACTCTACCAACATGAAATTTCATTTTAAGAGACAGTCTTGTAATTCTTCTTTTTTTTATTGATCATATTTCTTAAATTCATTTCAATCATCTATCCACTTTTGTGTTACCAAAACAGTTGAAGAGCAAGAGGAAATTAATTTTATGTATTTCAGATCAAATTGCCTGAGCTGGGAAAATGAGAACCTTGTCAATAAATGGAAAGGGAAATGGTTATAATACAAGAAGGAGGTATAATGGCAAAACAAAAATAGTGGAATACAGCAGGATGTATTTCAAGAAACAGAAAATAAGATCTTGGAAAAATCTCTAAAAGGAAAAGGAGTTAACAAGAATCAGGGGATGATTAAAATAAAGCCAATATTATGGGGACAAACATAGTTTTCTATTGTGGAAGATAAAAGGGTTAATAGATGATCTTGACCAAACCATGGGCCTCTCTGGATACAGGAAAGTACTGGAAACAGAAGTGACAGCTTACTATGAAAGAACACAAACACAGAAAGAGAATACAGAAGCAGAAAGCACAGGGAAAAAAATGAAATTCAAACAGCTTGAAGGTGCCTGAAGACTAATCAGAGATTATTCAAAAAAACACATTAACAGAAAGCAAGGAACCAAGACAAGTCTTGGACCACTACTCCGCCACAAGGAAGAGCTACAGTGGATGAATCTAAGAATCCCAAAGGAGTTAATGTACTGCTGGCATCAGTCTTCAGTGACCTTCAATTTAAAAAAGATAATAAACAGATGAAGTGATCCTATCACAATTAATAGTATTAAAAAAGACAAAAGTCTAAATTAGTCAGCAAAGATTCACAATCAAAATGCAAAGATATAGACAAAAAAAGCCTATGAAAGGTTTATTTTGAAAAAGACATTGCCCAATATGTCTCATTTTAACTCACACAATGGAGTAAAAAATAGGTCTTCTTCTACTTGAACATACTTAAGATGTTCAAGCTTGTTTCAGGATGAAAGAGCTTCTAATTTTAATGGGCTCCCTAGCTGGGTGTTCTGCATGACCCTTTGACAATTCAATACCCGTGCATTACAGAGCCTTTCTGTTGTGAAGTGGGAATAAATTCACAGAAGTTCAGCTATTCCATTTAATTTACCTGAAAGATAAATTTAGACACAACTAATGTATACATTTGAGTGTTACACTACCATTGAGATACGCTGTGCTTTGCATTTCTATACAGTTATCTAAATAACATATCCATAGTAAGTACAACATGGAAAGGGGCCCATGAGCTAGGCCACACGCTCACGCTGTAACCGGCAGTTACCCCCCTGGGGTTTGCGCTATTTTAGATACCTTAGTTTTACATTTAGGCTGATGTAAACACCGCACTAAAAATTACTGTTTCTCTCTACTGATTATAAAGGGACCTTAGGGTAACTCCAGTGGTCTAATTGATTATATCAAGTCTAATATGTACAACACACTGCAAGCTGGTTTTTTTAAGGAAAGTGATGACAAAAGTGATGTCCAGTGATGATGAAAGTTCAAATGAGAGAACTGCTCTTTGAAGACACCCATGACTGGTTTTATAACAATTTAGCTCTGCTAATTATTACAGTATTACCATTTAAATCATGCTAACTCTCTGATATTTTCAGTCTGAATATATGTCACTCTTCTAGTAAATTTTTTGGGACTCCTCAATGTAGCACTTCAGCACCTTTGAGTAGTTCAGCAAATGATATAATTAACATTGTCATATAGACGTCGCTCTCTTTCACTGCTGTTCATAGTCCAGTTGTCTGACAACTGTTCCAGATCTGTCAAGTTTCATGCACTGAGCATTACATTCATGCCTTTACTCCACTCTCAGGCTTCTCCCAGGCACTGGCCAATCAAGCCACTGACCTCAGAAGCCTCTTCCAAACCCAAAGTCCCTGAAATGGAAAGCATCAGAAATACAGTTGACAAGAAGATCATTTGGAAATACTGTACCTGACATCCTAACTGGGGAACAAACCAACCTTTTGCCCAAGTATTATACTGGGCATATGTTGGGTCTGGGTCTTCCCAACATAAGTAAAAGGGTCAGAATCAGCCTTGTAAATGAGAAGTAGGACCTATTTTAATTAAAAGGTGCCCCAGTTTCTGTACAATGTGCAGTAAATATTGTAACATTTAAACAAATGCCAAATGTGGAAAGATACTTTGACACAGCATGTAATTAATTATTCCATTTCTAATTATTGTGTTCAGGCCATAAACAAGAATTTTGGTCATACTGAAATGTACATTTTAGACTAAAGAAAGCACAGATAATATCTGCGTCACTAAACTCGCCCTACGATAAGGATGTCAAAAGTATCCATTTCTCCCGAGCTTAAAAACTTCACCTATTGTATAAAAACAAAGAATGACCTCTGTCTGGTTCAGAAACCCCCAAAATCAAAATTAGATCAACTCACAGTACAGAAATCCTTAATGAAAGCTCACAGCTTTTAAGTGAACTATAAATCTTGAGATGTAACTTCAAAATAGAGAATGTTTCCATGTTGTTCAGACTTGAAGGTCACCATTAACTTTCCTTGAAGTTAACACACTTGTAACTGAAAAAATACAGCAGAGCACTGAACTTCTGACTGACTAGAACTTATAATTTTCAGATTCAGTGTAAACTTTTACAGAATGCACATAAAAAAATACTGCCATGATCACACACAGGCAACTTTATCAAACCTTGTAGCTCACTTTAGCAAATTCATCTGTAACTCTCAAAACCAAAAATCTCATAAATTCAGTGTCAGATACAAATAATCAAAGGCATTTATTTTCACAGTAGTTATAATTGCCCATGCAATAACTTCCTAGTTCTAAAAGTGATGTTACAAAATGAACATCCATAATCAGAAAGACTAATCTATAATTTTAAAACAAATGTACTATTTGGGGGACTTTGCATGTATGAAAAGATGGCTTTTTAAAGTTCATCATAATTTGGTCTTCAGATAAAATGTTTCTCAATGTTGGCCATCCAGACAAAATTTGTTCAAACACTGCTCCCTTCCCCCAATCAATGCCATAAGTAAGGGTGAACTCCAGACGGTGTAAGCCGTTACAAAACCACTGATCTTTTCCTAGTTATGTTGACATGCATAAATGCCCCCTCATCACCATAATATTTATCTGCATCTCACTTAACTGCATTTATGGCATTGCCTGTACCACTATCCTAAGGAATTGTTTTTGTAAACTGATAGGAACTCTAATGACTACCATAAAGATGTCTGAACTGTCATTAAAGAAAGCAGAACACAGTAAAGTTATTTTTTTGTAGTTTTGCAACTTACAAATCACCCAGTCATGCTTAATTGCTAAAAATGCAAACTGTTAAGGTTCTCAAATCGAAACACAACACCCCTCACAACACACACAAAAGGTAGTTTAATCAGTAAGAATGAAACCCATCCAGGTAATCAGGAAGTCACACAGACTTTCAGCCTATGCAACAAGACATCCAGTAAATATCTGGAGAAGCGCAGAAACATATCACATATTTTATAACTAGAAAATTAAGTCTTGTGTAAGTACAGCAATACTCAGTCAAATCCTGTTCACCTGCAATAAATAAACTGAAGACATGCTAGATGGCTAAATCAAGCTGAAACTTACTTCTCTGTAACAGAAACAAGTTTCAGGGCTAATTCAGGAGAGCTATAAAACTACAGCACTGGTGTTCCCAGCCTCACTGTCAGTCTTCTGTAAGAATAGGTGAAGTTCTGGTAGTAGATACTTCAACAACTTGACTACAGCCAAGATACATTCTATGTTTTTAAACGCTTCCTCAGATATATTTAGGTTTGGTTTTTACTGCTTAAGTACTCTCATTTGCTCTTCTAAATTAAATGAGTGGTCAACTTTTTTCCTCATAGTCAGCAGTTTTCATTTTCAAATACTTGTTCTTAACAAGGCATGAAACACTGACTCTCTCCATTGACTCTGCTGTCATTAACACCACTACTCAGTGCTGACATGTTTAAATCATCTCAGGTAGCAAAAAGAAAGCATCTGTGTTAAACTAATTCTCATTCTAATATCTTACAGTGGATAGAACCTCTTAGCAGATAAAGATCTACTGCTCATCTATGCCAAATCATCTTTCAATCTATTTATGCAAAATAACCCGTAAGTGTTTTTATCCCCATTTTAATTTGCAAAACTTACAAGTGCTTTAAAGCGTTATAACCTGCTTTATAAAATCCACACACAGAAACAAGTTAGTTCAATATATGTATACCTCTTTGCCTACCCATCCTTCTAACATACCATATGAATACTGTTCACTAATGTTAAATACCCGAACTTAAATTTCTACGTCTGGAAATTTCTAAACTCCTTATTATCAACTTGATTAAAAGACCAATTAATATTCAAATAAATACTACACAAAACTTAATTTATTGCTTCCCAATGTAAGAATCCATAAAAGAAAAATAAACATCAGCATAAGTAAATGATTTAAAAGCACAGAATACCAGAATCACGTTCAGGAATGTGATGTAAAACACACACTAGGAAAATTAAAACAGTTATTTTAATGGACATTTAGGAAGGGAGAGTCACCCTGCAGGAAGACCTCGATAGGCTGGAAGAGTGCGTTAACAAGACCCTTACGAAGTTCAGCAAACACAAGTGTAAAGTCTGGCACCTGGGAAAACGCAATCCAGGAGTGTAGCACACGCTGGGATCTACCCGGCTGGGGAGCAGCTCTGTGGAGAGGGAACTGGGTGTCCTGATGGACAACAAGCTCAATATGAGTGAACAGTGTGTTGCTGCAGCAAAGAAAGCCAACAGGATGCTGGGTTGCACCAACAAGGGCATCACCAGCAGAGATAAAGACGTCATTATCCCACTCTACTCGGTGCTTGTCAGGCCACACCTGGAATACTGTGTTCAGTTTTGGTCCCTGCTATGCAAAAAAGATGTGGACAGGCTGGAGAGGGTCCAGAGAAGGGCTGCAAAGACGATGAAAGGATGAAGAAGCCTGCCATATGACGAAAGGCTGAGAGAACTGGGTATGTTGAGCCTTGAGAAAAGAAGGCTTAGGGGAGACCTTATCACCATGTTCCAGTATTTAATGGGTAGCTATAAAGATGGAAACTCCCTTTTTACAAGAGTCACATGGAAAAGACAACGGGTAATGGGTACAAGTTACTCCTGGGGAGATTCCGATTAGACACAAGAGGAAAATTTTTCACAATGAGAACAATCAGCCTTTGGAATAATCCCCCCAGGGAAGTGGTGGGTTTCCCAACATTGGGCACTTTTAAGATTCGGCAGGACAGGGTGCTGGGCCATGTTGTCTAGACCATGCTTTTGCCATGAAAAGTTGGACCGAGTGATCCTTGAGGTCCCTTCCAACCTGGTATTCTGTGATTCTAATATATTTAAAACAATCTTTCTCTTCAAGCTCTGTGCGATGAAAATACCACATGTGAAACTGGAAAAAAATATTTTTGTAGGAGCAGGGGAGTAGTAAAATATCAGAATGGGTTCTTTCATTTCCTCTTCTGTAGCTAAAGTCCGAGTTCATAAATGAAGCTCTGTGGTTTTCACTTAAGAATACACTTTAGTTCCATTAAGACCATTAAGACTTAATCACAAGCTCAAGTGCTTTCTAAAGTGGAAGAGTCTTAAATGTGTGTTCAACCTTATGGATAGGCTTAGATAACTAACATTTTCATATTACTTCCAATGCTCCCTACACCCTTTGTGTATGGATGAATTCAAAGGCAAAAGAAGGTTCCACAGAGCCATGATATATAATCACATTAGTCAAAACAAACTAATAGTTGTCAAGTGCCTTATAGTCCTCTCACATTTTTAAACTACTAACAATAATCCTTTCATGCTTTCTTAGTCAGGAATTAATCACTATTTTGTTTGAATGGAGTCCCCATACTCACAGACAGCCTTAGAAGAGGCAGCAGCTTCTACAACGCTGCCTGCTGCCTTCCCAGGCCTGGGATTTTGCCTCCCCAAACACAAAAATCTGGCTGGTTGGCATCTGTGATTAAGCAGAATGAAGAAACTGGGCAAACCAGATGGAAAACTGTGGCACCCTCCGTTTTAACATTTGCATTATAAAGCTACTGTTGCTTTTGTCACACTGGATTTTATGGCATTCTGCTGGATTGCATCTTCAGTACTGCAGTCCCACGTTTAGTATGTTTCTCTTAAAAAAGTTCACAAGCTCTTATGCTTCAGTTGTCAACCTCTTCAACATATGTTTATTTTCCAATATTTAAACACTATTTAACTGCTGTCCTTATTAATGTCATGACGTACCAGCAGTAGGTGAACTCTGCCTAGTACTGTCTTTTCCTAGCCATAATAACCTAGGCAGTTGAACAGATAAAATCTTTGTGTTTGGCAACTGCAACGAAGTATGAAAATATTAGCCAGTATACACTGAAACAAGGTCTTGTTCAGTCACAAACTGATTTCAGGCTTGCTAACAAGACCCATCTGTGACAATGGTTGCTGGCTTTTCTCTTCCCAACTTTATGCCTGATCAACATAAAAACCCAAGGGTCTTCTCTTCTTTCCAGACAACAGTTTTAAGCTCAAGCAGTCAATATTTGTGTATTTAGCTCTGCGGGGCCTTGTTTGAAAATGTCATACTCTGACTCAACTGCTTTGGTTATGTTTGCAATCACTTGCCAAATGTGAGAGCATGGCACTTAGCCATACTACTGCAATAACAAGGCAGTGCTCGGGCACTGAGGAGACTTTCTGCTTCAGACCTTCTATAGGCTTGTATTTCAAAGGTGTGATGCTAGGACATGCTGCCTCCCCCTAAACTCATGCTCAAACTATCCAAGCCTTTAAACAATGTCAGTTGGCATTTAAAACATATGAATTGGCACATGGTGGCTAACATCATATTTCAAAAACTAACCCAGACAAAACAGCTCTGTGTGTACAAGGTGCAGAATAATCCTTGCTCTGCATCCCACAAGGCTGGCTGCCTTGGCCACCCCTTTTACGTGCTGCCTGTGGGACAGAGACATGATCCTATCTTCTTGTCTCTCTAGAGTCTTTCAGCAACCCCACCGAAGGGTAGCCTGGCAGCAGTGCCATGCGCTTCCTTAGCTCAGAGGCTGCAATTCCCCTTGGGGGCGCCATGTGATGGGCAGGGAGAAGAAACTCCTGACTGCCTTCACACAATTCATATCCATGTAAGGTCCAGCCACCATCTACTCACACAACTCTTCAGCAAATGAGGAGGAATGTGACGCTATGCTGACAGGATAACACAAGCCGGTGCCAGTGCCGCCAAGAGCTCTGCTGAGCTCTCACTGCCTTGATTATTTAATGACATGGGGTAACTTCCTTTAATTCCATGTAATGTCTTCTGTTTTCAAAAATGGGAAAAAAGGGAATGTGTATAAATGGATGCCTATATTTTATATACATTTATAAAAGGAGGGAAACCAAACATATATCACACAGTACAGTTTAATGAGCTCACCCAGTCATTGAATGTGTCTAAATCAACTGTAACACAGTAATCCAAGAAATGCATGGGGAGATTCAAGCACAGGGTTAAACACTGGCACAGCATTCAGACTGAACTCACAAGGTAACCTTTTCTTCTTTTTCCCTGTTCTAGCAGTGTGAATTACTTCTGGCATGCGTCAGACACAGTTTCCACCATTACCTTTAGCACAGTTTATTGTAGAGAGTTGTAGGTCAGGCAGTAGGGTACAGTATCAGCAAAAAGGCCAGAGAAACACAAAAATCACCCCCAACAGAAGAGCTGGAGAGGGTGAGGGAAAGCATGATAAAAGTAATATAAAATGCCTTAACAGGACAGCATTTCAGCTAGCTGCCTCCTGTGCTGCTTGGTAAGAGAGATGCTGCCAAAGGTAAGAAGTCTAAATAAGATACTTTCATTTTATTTTTGTAAACCTTTATTAATTTTAGCTATTCACATTTTTTGTTACTTGTCCTAAACCAAAACTACTGGGCATCTTTTAAGAAAAGCATGCACAAAAATTAAGATCCTTAGCAGAATAATTCTTACCCTCTATAGCACAAAGGATAGACAATAAAAACCAAGTTGCAAAGTATGAATTCTAGACAGGAAACAATGCGGCGACTAAAATCACCCCAATATTTCCACATGCAATGCAAGTAAAGATAAAAGAGAGTGGAAGAAAATAAAAAAATGATTAACTGAACGAGGGGAAAAGCATCTGCATGGTTGACCCGTAAAACCTACAGTGTACGACAACCCAGTGAGCCTATAACAGGGATACAGCAGATCCACACGCCCTCCAGTCAGCACTGAACTAACACTCCAACATAGGAATAAATTGTGCTTTAAACATATTAGTCAGCTTCTAGATTGTAACCAAAAACTGAGTAATCCTTCTACCCTCAGGAGATCTATTTAGTCTCTATCTATTTCTTGAAATCTGACTACTAACATCAAATGTTGCTGAAATCAATCTAACCCACTCATCGGTACCACTGACAATAATTGTGTCTGATTTTTTCAGAGAACTGCAGATATGAAACATAACAATCCTAAGACGTCATCAAATAACATCAATTTCTAAGTATAGCCCCTAAATTCAGAGTTCTTCATGCTGAAATATTATTCAGATCCTATTCTTTTTTAAAAATATCTTTCCAGATACCCTCATCTGAATATCTCTCACTGATCTTGACCTGCCATGGATAAGGGCTCTGAACCGAAGAAAACTGCCAATAAAAAAAGGATGGGAGAAAAATATGGGCTTTAACATCACGGATCCTCCACGCTGAATACAAATGCCTCATGTGACTGAAGGAGAACTAGACTAATATGGTATGCAATTGTGTATAAAAGGGACTGATATGAAATGAAAGCCATGTAAACAAATTATTGGGAAAATGACAACTGACAACCTCAGAACTACTTAGAATAAGGGAAAAAGCACTGAAGATCTTTTAAATGTCTGAAAATGAAATAGCAATAGGACACCCTGTTGGAATTAGATGAGTGACGAGGGTTTGGTGACAGAGAACTCCTTCTGCAGAAGTACATGTTCTGCTCAGCACCTGAGGAAGAACGGACAATAAGTTGTCTGCACTTCACAAAAAAGCAGAAGAGGACATAACTGTACCAATGACAACAATTAACCTAGAGATAATTGTGTTTCCCATAAAACAGATACACAATAATATATCAAATAGAATTCCAAAAAGGTGGCAGGTATGATTATTCTAGCAGTCACATTCGACTGATTAAAAACCTTCACATATTTACCCATTTGTTCATTCATTATACTCTGTAACACAATGAAATGCGTCCATCAGCCAATATGAATGCTGGTCTAACCAAGTATTTCTACAAAATGAAAATTTCCCAGAAAAGCTTCATTTGTAATTCAACCAATGATGAAATGCTGACACTAACTAGCAACACTATTTTTTAACAAGTTCAGAGAAAAAAATAAATCTAATCCAGTTTTTCCTTCCTGGATAAAATAAAGATTTCCACAATAACTCTAGTTCCAGTACAAGAGACATTTTTTTTCCCTCCTCTGCTTGTGGGAAAATATGAAATGTGCCTATCCATACCGTTCCTGCATCTATGTTAGGAATAAGTAATTTCATTATGTAAATGTGATGTATTGCTAATTAAATGGAAGAAGCAAGGCTATATGATAAAATTTACCTCAAAAGTATTTAAAAAGCAAAGCGGGATTCAACCGTTTCATTTCAAAAAGAAGACCTGAGTGGTGTTACCCAGAAGAAAACTGAAACCAGATAAAAAGCATGAAACTGAATTCCATGAAAACAAGGAGGGAGAAGAGTTATTTCTGTCGATGTTACCCATTGTCTGCTGAAACAGACAGTCGAAGAAATATGCTTTCTGCACCACACCAAAAAAAAAAAAAAAAAAGGTAATTCCACTAAAAATCAGTGTAATATAACTTCAGGATAAAGAAGAATCACTGCAGAAATACTTAGCATTTCAATGTGTGCTTACATAAAAGGAAAACAATGTAAAAAAGTAACTACTTTAATTTACTTCTAATAACTGTAACTACTGTTATTAAAAAGAAATTACTTTATAAGAACAAAGTAACAAGGACAATGTTTATTTTTCCCTGCTATGTGCAAATAAAGCGCTTGCTATCCTGGCCACAGGGACACTTTTAGTGAAAACAGAATTGGTGGCAAGTCACACACCCAAGTCCAGCAGGAAAAGTTCATTTGCCTTTCTCAGACCTGAGATGTAATATCAATTCCAATACACGTCACAATGTAAAAGAGAGACCTGATCTGATAGATCAGAGACATAAAATGAGACCTTTAACAGTTACTGTTACTTCATAATTGCAGAATATTTTCCTGACATTTGTAAAATTTAAAGAACCTTCTGCTCCCCATGCTCCCACACTACTCAGAGAGTCAAAAGCCCTGGCATCCACCAAACACCATGTTGCTTTTGGTGCCACAGAATATCAGAAGTCCCTGAGCTAGTGTATTTGACGATATTATTAGTTGTTGTAGCTGTCCAGTTAGGTGATAACAATAGAATAAATAACATAGGGGAGCTTTTACAACCGCTTGCCAAAGACTGTTATTAGATCTAAATGGAAACAAAAGGTTCACTTTCACAGCAGAAAAATAGAGTTCCAAAATAGACTGAGAAAACCTCGAGACCTTTATCTTCAAGAAGAAACCCAAGGAACAGACAGAACAGTTCTGACTTGCTGACATTTTTCTGGGAGGTAGCAACTGTGGATTGAGATTTCTGTTCTGCCTGAGTTGAAACAGGTCTTGCAACTTGGTCTTAGACACCCCGCAAGCATACCTTACTGCTAAATAATTCACTATGGTGAAATAAAGAAATCAGAAATCTTCCTAAGGGGTATTTATTCCAACCGAAAACAGTTCTTACTTAGTTCTACTTATTATCAAACTGTACTGGGTTTGCAACATACTCTAGAGAAGAACTATCATTTATTTAAAACTTTTAGTTACATAGAAAGATAATCCTTTATCATTTAACAATAACATCCAGAGAATTCAGTGAATCAAAGCAGAATAACAATGTAAGGCATTTTTTAGTGTGAAATCACACATACACTAGCAAAGACCCATACGGCATCAGTTCTTTGGGATGGAAACTCTTCTGATGGAGAAATAGACTAAACCAGGAGAAATGAGAATCAAAGTGGCCTTTTCATTTATCCAGTGGCGAATACAGGTTCTGAAAAGCAAAACTTTCAACTGGAATTTTTTTTGCTTGTCTAAATGTCTAACCTCACTGACCAGATTTTAACCAAATACATTAAAATTAAGGGGAGAAGGGGAGGTTGTTACTTGGATCCAAACCTTAATATTGTGGAGGAGAAAAAAGCATTCATTTGGTTGCTTTGTAACTCATCTGAAATGTACCGCTTTACATCAGCTCCAAAGAACAATTAACTACATTTTCCTAATGAAGGGAGACACAATTGTAGTTTTGGTCGCCATTGCCTTGCCTGGGCTGGTCTCCCGAGAGAACACCATCAGCCGAACACAAACATACAGACACACTCTGAATGCTGCTGCCTGCCACGGGAGTCATGTATATATTATGGGAAAAAGAGTTCAGCAGAGAGCTGAAACTGTCCTCTGTACAGTCAGCTGGGGGGAGGGAAGCAAAAGCAGTTAATATTGAATTGACTCACATATGATTTAGGGTGGCTTCAACAAGCCAAAGTTAAACACTCTTATTTCAGACATATTGAAACACTTTGGATCAAAAAGTAAATGGTGAAAATTTCTGAGAACAGCATTGTTAACACTTATTTGGCAAAAAAAAAATTAAATTTTAACTTTTTAACCATGAAAAAGTACAAAAACAGTAACATTTCACGTGAACAGAAATTCCGAACTTACTCAGTTTCCACTTTTACATAGGACTTGGGAAAATGGGAACACAGTGTTCATATATATTTTCTACTGGAAAAACTAATTTTTTCTGTTTTGCCAAGTCTACAAGGTGACATCTCAGAACAAGAGAGGGAGGGGAAAAAAAAGAAAAAAACCACACACTTCATGTTTTACTTACAATTTTTGTTTACTTAGAAGGGTTTTTTTCCCCATGATCTTCTTGTAAGTGTTATACTACGTACTCTCTGGAACAGCAGTTAGGTGTAGAAGAGTAAGGAACAGAGAGTCATGCCCTCATGCAGAAATAATCTCTGGAATATAAAGCTAGTCTACCCAACATGTTGTTTCTCTAGATGCTGCATATGAAAAGTGTCATGAAAGTAGTTTCACGGTCCCTCTCCCCGACTCTGTGACATCCAGTTCCAAGGCATAAGAACATACAGCAGCTTCAGCTGGGTTTGCTGTTTTCTGGAATTTACCTTGAATTTTTAGGAAGAGTTTGATTGACGATTGAATACAGGTGGCAAAAAAAGTCATTTTTATTTTGTACAACCCTAACTTTCAACATTCCTTTGAAACATTCCTTCCAGTTACATAATTTTTAGCACCTTGTCTTTTTTTTTCCTAAGGTATTTAGCAATCATAATTTAGTATTTACTGCCTCTAACGTTATCAGAACTGATACTTTCCAGTATACATAGCAGTAACAGATTGTTCTCTTCCACCTTGTGTCTCAGTCTTGAGCTCAACAGAGCACACAGTAAGGTGATCCTACTCTTCAGCCAAGACAACAAAGAGATTCCCAGGTTGTGCCAAATGGGATCATGCTAACTTATTCAGAACTTAGAGAACCACAGAATCATAGAATGGTTTCGGTTGGAAGGGACCTTTAGAGGCCATCTAGTCCAACCCCCCTGCAATAAGCAGGGACATCTTCAACTAGATCAGGTTGCTCAGAGCCCCGTCCAACCTCACCTTGAATGTTTCCAGGGATGGGGCATCTGCCACCTCTCTGGGCAACCTGTTCCAGTGTTTCACCACCCTCATTGTAAAGAATTTCTTCCTTATATCCAGTCTAAATTTACCCTCCTTTAGTTTAAAACCATTACCCCTTGTCCTGTCACAACAGGCCTTGCTATAGAGATTGTCCCCATCTTTCCAGTGGGCCCCCTTTAAGTACTGAAAGGCCACAATAAGGTCTCCCTGCAGCCTTCTCTTCTCCAGGCTGAACAATCCCAACTCTCTCAGCCTGCCCTCGTAGGAGGGGTGCTCCAGCCCTTAGATCATTTTTGAGGCCCTCCTCTGGACCTGGAATCTCTAATTTCTAACTTCTAACGTCAATGGAATCTCTAATTTTCAGTTACATAGTATAGTAAGTGATGAAATAGCAGCTTGCTACACTGATGCTCACAGTTCAGAAGTTTAAAACACCACACCTCACAGCTGAAGGTCTCATATCATTCTTAAGGGCAAAGTCTAGTTGGTTATACTGCTGAACTGTATCATCCCATAACTGCAAATACTGCACTGGGTATAACTGAACACATAGTACTAACAACCTGTTGCCTATGTTCAGGAAAAACACTATAAGAATAGCAAAGGGTGAACATGCCCAAGGAGCACCACAGAAAAATATGCTTACCTAGTACAACCAGGTAGGATATTATGCTGATGAAGTTGCAACAATCTTGACCATTTTCTGTCATCACATAGTAGGGCAGTATAGCCCCACAGACACAAGAGGCAGGATCCCAACTCAGCCATCCCCAGGCCTCTTACGAGCCAAGGAGCAGCAGCAGCCTGCTGCCAAGTCCAGCTGTGAGCTTGCAAAGAAGGATGCACTTGAATTTTCAGGCAGCATTCAGTGCGCTAAATCTTGCTCCATATTTCTTAAAATAAAAACCAGCCATCCCTACTGTGCCACTGTCCAGGGGCTGTCTGGCTGGTAATTCATATTTGGGAAAACATTTCTCCTCTCCCAAAATAATGTTGATATACTTATCCCTCTCCCAATATAATATATTAATATATTTCAAAAAAACTATTCCAGATAAAGTAATAAATATTCAGAAATGACCTCTCACTCAGATGAGGCATTTTGCTGCTGCATCTCTCAGACAACTCTGATTCTCCAAAACTGTCCTCATGTCTCTAAATGAGACTTTTATCTTTGGTGTCTTTCAGCCGTGAGGAGAAGAGAAAATGGCATGCTACCCTATGATTAGTAGTGAGCAGGATCCTCCCTTTAAACTCCAGGGACAGTTGTAGCCACTTGAAACAAAAACCTGTATACGTTTAAATAATTTGTGAATGGAGGAAAATAATTTCGGGTCAACATTCAGGTCATCAAGATATTGAAAATTAAGACTTGCATTCATCCTTGAACAGAAAATGTTCCTGTTTTCTATGTAAACTTCATGGAAATTTTATGCAGTTAATGTTTCACAACTGTAAATAACTGAAGAGCAAAATCTTGTTTACAACTGAGGTACATTCTTGTTTACAACTGAGGTACTAGATTACATGCTTTTTTGAGACAATGTTACATCACAACTAACAATATTACTTTATCCATGATGATCAACTGAAAAATCAGGAAAGAACTGAAATTCTGCAAAATCTTTTGTGATGCTTATGGAACCTATCATTACAATTTATTTAAAAAATAATCAGATTTAATATTTCTGCAAATTGTAAGTGAAGCTTTTAATGAAAATGAATGATTACACCCTGATTGCTTGGCTCAAATTTTAATTTAAGATTTGAAACAAGATTTCTTTTGTTAAAAGATAAAGTGTTAGGGTCTGTATATCATGTTCTTCTTCCTACCTCTGTTCGCTAATGCAGTGCAGATAATCAACATGCAAAATATCCCTCAACTGTCTTGAAATTTTCTCTTAAAAAAATTAAGTCGATCTACATTTTGTATAGTTCAGTAGCCAAAGGTCAGAAAATTCATTGATATATACACACGTCAGAATTTAGCCTTAGTCAAAGAATTACATGTGGTTTTCACTGTGTATCACTTATTTCTCATTTCTATAGTCTGTTCCTGAAATACGTCATCTTTTCTTCCATATTTAAATTATCAATCATTGATATACACTACCACACAAACAGCGAAACACAGGACAAAATATACATTCAGGGATATTGAAGACTGACAATAATATTCTCCACAGGCATAGGAACACAAATTCCAATGAACTTAGCAGCAGCGCATCTGTGTGTTGTGGAATATAGATTTGCTATTCATCAACAATCTTTCCACAATATTTTAGTCACCAGTGTGATTCACCCAGTTCTGAAACAGATCTGATGAACTAGCCCCTGAAGGGGCCTGTCTCTTTCATGCATTACAGAAGGAGCCCAGACCACAAGGTCAGGCTGGATGCTTCGTTTCAGGCAAACCCCTCATCCTCTCCTACATTTGTTGCCATTCCTCCCGGCACAGCAGCAGTCTTCAACTAAGCCTGAAGACCACCACAGAGATGAAAGCAGGTACCAGCAGGATTTCCACTTTCCAACCTCAAATCCCACATCTAATTCAAAAGCAAAAGATGGTATGTTTTTACCTAAGGATATAGGATTTGAAAACAAACCATGGATGGATGTGGAGTTTCTGTCAATCCTACTATGCTTGTCCCACAACATGCAATACCAAGGACCTGACCTAGAAGTTCAGGACTCATGAAATCTGCTTCCAAGAGAAGCAAAACTCAGGAACATGAAGCAATCGGAAGTTGCTTATGCACTACTAACACTAGGAGTGCTCCCAAGTTTCTGCACCTTCCTGTATGCATGCATGCTGTCTTTGGGGTGATACTTGGACATGCATCATCCCTCCCACCCCCTACTTGAGTTTCAATGAAAAGGAAATCCAGATAAGAATTGCACCATATCCCCCCACAGTGAGTCCCCCTATTTCCACTCCTCCTCACTGTGTACCTTCATGCTCTTTCTGACCCTCCAGAGATATCAAAATTTGCATGCTAGGAGTCAGTCAGTCTTGTCACAGCCAGAGGTCAGAAAAGGCACACAGATACCCAGCAGTGCTGCTACCCCTGTGCCAGCACCTTCGTCACCGATTCATGGAGACATGTCACAAATCCTGCACAAACTGAAGCTGGTTAATCCACAAAGGATATTCTTTCCCTTTAAGGAGTTAGGGAAATTTCTGCTGTTCTTCAGATTTGATGTAAAAATCAGTAACATAGAAACCTCAGGTCATTAAAGATCCTCAGGCAGCTTTGTAATACTAGAGGCATTAGCCTTGCTGTCTCTGTGAATCCCTGACTACATTCTTTTTTAAGTTTCCCCTCCTGTTATGTATTAAACACTGTGGCTGATTTTAGGCTGGAAGTGGCTGAGGGGTAAGAAATCCCAGTGTATATTTTATATATCAACTTGTTAGGTAAGATCATTATTATTTTATCATACAAAGCAGTGCTGAAATTTTACTATCACATCACCTGCTGTTTACCTACCAATGTGCTCACATCAGATGCTGCTAAATGATTAAATAGCTTTCTGACTTAATCCTCTAAAATTGTCTTCTGAAGAAAAGTGGAGAACACTAACTTGTACCGCTTCATACCGTAGACAGTGTTCATTCTGGAGACCTTCTGGAGGTACTGCTATCACTAGCTTTTGTGTTAGCAGTGCTTTACAAAATGTTTTAAATAATATAGACCATAACTTCAGAAACTTATGTTCTTCTCCCACTCTAATTTTTCCTTGATTTATTTGTTGCTTAGATGTCAGTTCAAGATACTGCTATTCTTCCTCCGCAGTACCTGCCATGTTGCCGTAATGCCTTAGCCTTTCCTGGCCAGCAAGAGGCTGTTACAGACTCTCAGCCTCACCAACCTCCATGGGACTCAAACAGTAACACAGACTGCAGCCCAAACTTTCCAGCAATTTTGATGTGTGGTTTTAAGATCTTGAAGTAAGAATACTAAAGTGAGGCCATACAAAATATCTAGTATCCTTGGAAAATTCCATCCCATCCCCACTACCTGCAAATGAAGCTGTTTTAACTAACGTTTGTTAGCATTACTGCACTTCGATCCAGTTTTTGCTAACAGTCATTGCATTTTTCAGTTTAGATGGCTACACTTATAGAGAGGAAAATTAAATAGTACATTGTAAGGGGAGAAGTAAGATTCTAAGACACACTTGAGAAAGCTATGAAAGCAGCAGTCTTCAATAACTGTCTTGAGAAATTAATAGGAAACTTGTTCTTACAGGGAGAAGAGCTAGGAGAGGAAGAGTCATTTCTGCCATCCAGCAGCCTGCTCTTTGCATCTGGTTTTTCAGACAATTTAGTCAGAGCTGGACTTAAATGTCTCAGTAGAAATTTTAGAAGTTCTACTGCAAATATTCTCAAGTATCCCACCACACCAGAGTAAATTTAATTTCACCTCCTTGGTACAGTGGAATATATTGATCCTATAAGAGCCTGAACACTCCAAGCAACCATCCTAGTCCATGTGGTCCTACCAGGACAGAGGAAAGCAAAAGCCAGGCAGTGGACTTCGTGCAGGCGGATCCATGAGCATACAGATTCACCCTTTGACTCAGAGCTAATAGAAGCTCAAGAGTTCTCAGAGCATATGATATCCCTTTGAATAAATGCCACTAGTACTATATACATTTATATTAACTTCTGTGGTGGTGCAGCCCCCTGCCCCAGGCTGCTCTGAGATCTCAGGATAAGCCCTATTGTGCCCTGATCTTACTCACAAGTGCAGGGACTTGGGCGCCAGGCACGCCCTGGCCATACCTGGGCCATCTACTGCCTGAATTGTATACCAGAGCGACTCAGCACAAATTGTGGCCAGAATGGGAAACACTGACTAAAGCCAATCACCTTGAGATCCTGTAAAGAGCGATCTATAAGTGAGACCTTTTGAGCTCTCCGGGACCACAGCGGGCTGTGTGACCCAGTATCTCCCCCTGAGCTGGGATGCCTCTCAGGGTACATTTCACGAGGATTGAAGGTTCGTCCATTGACGATTTCGCCAGGACTCAAAGGCCCGACTTTGCAAGGTTCACCGACCATCCGTTGATGAATGCCGGCACATAAAAGCGAGTGATCCGTGAAACCCACAAAAAGGGAAATTTTAATCACAGGTTAACCTCTGCATGTGTATATGTGCATGGTGTGTCCGTGTGTGCGCGCGCAATTTGATTTAAACTGTTTGCCTGCCTGTCTGTGCGTATGTGTGCAATTTGATTTAGAGCCATTTGTCCGTCTGTCTGTGCATGTGCGAGATTTGATTTAAACCCCATCCATGTGTACAAGCCTGCTGTAAGTTTCTGGTGACCCTTGCCATTCTCAAATCTTTAACTAAGTTGGCTATTTTGATTGTAACAATTTCATTGAATCACTCTGTTAAATTAGTGGATGCTTAAGAATTACACAACCTAATTCTGTGATCGATCTCAAAAATATTAATAAATCCTAAATTGCTGCTAGACCAAAACCATGTAAAAATCTTATTTCATGACAACTTCTAAAAAGAATCCTCTCCCACATGTGCCCAAAATAAAACTTCCATAACCTTTAAATTACCATTTCAAAAATCTTTCTCTACTTAATACATTTGGGTCATAGTAGACTTACCGGAGTTAACTATAAATTAATAAATCCATCAAAAAAAAAATATATCTTCAACTCATGTATAATCCAACAAATTTAGCAAGTGCAGATAATAAACTAGAAATTTCTAGTACATGTGATATTTCATTAATAAATTTAGGAAAACACTTGAAAATTGAAAGTAATTTTAAATTAGCTTAAGGAAATAATGCATAAAAACAAAGATTAGCAGAGTGGAACTAAACTAATATAGAAAATCAATTATTGTGCTGTGAAACTGAAGGGAAAATTGGTTTATAGTCTTCAGTCGTGAAAAATATTTGGTTAGGAACAATTCTCAAAGAGCCTCACTGTGGTTTCTGGAAGGATTACCAAAAAAAAAAAAACCAAAAAACCAATACAATGGTTCTGATCCCACATAAATCACTAAATATGGTTAGAAACTCACAGAATGTGACCATAAGCATTGTCACATACTGCAAATGCTTAGGGAAAAACCCTACAATGCACTTCTAAGTAATATCTAGATCTTTCATGGCACTAAGCTCCCTGTGTGGTGGGGCCTGCGAGTCCACACATATCTCTCAAGCTCAGCTGTTTCATGTGGGACGGATGTGGGAGCCCACTGCTAAGTGATGAGATGTATCGGACACCATCCCCACCACAAGCCCCCGCTCATGAGCGTGCTTCTGCTACGCGTGACTCGGCACGTGCATGGGCATGTGGGGAAGGCAAGGCACCTTCCCACATCACGATGAGCAGAGAAATGGTAATTGTGGCATTTGTGGCACGAGTCTCAATGGCACAAACCTTCTGAGCTTCGCGATGCCAGCTTCCAAAGCATCCTCCCACAAGCTGCACCTCAGTTAAAAGTATTTCCTGGATTCATGCTGGTGGTACCACTGTTACATTCTCCTGCGATGTGCCCGGTGCTATAGAGGTGTTTAATTGATGCAATCCGGGATTTAAAACACTGCTGTTGTAAGAACTGCTCTCTCTGCTGCTATGCACCCAGCAGCTGGAAGGCTGACAGCTGGACTGTGTGCAATGCGTCTGTTTGCAATGCACTTCAAGAGCCTTACAAAAAGTGCCAAGTATTGGATTATTACCACTTGGCAGGCCTAAGATGTGTACACAGAGTAGGACTAACAAAATTTAGCAGTCTGACCTGACTACCTGTTCTAAAAAAGGGGAGATCAGTCGTGTCTAGAACAGCTAAAACATGTACACCACAGGCAAAAAATCTTACAGAAGAGAAAGAAAACATAAATCACTTCTCAAAGATGAGGGAATCCTCCCTTTTGAATGGCTTCTAAGCAATGTCATCATTCCTAAATTCAGTCAATGTGCACAACAGGAGAAACCCAGACTGGCCCAGGAGGAAAATCAGCACAACCAAATGTCCGTTTGAACTAACAGCAGTGCTGACAGAAGATGGGAGGTAACAGTCCAGCACTGTAGTCCACCCTGTCAGTCTGCTGGGCACATACCTATTTGCTAGTTAAGCTGATCAGGATGCGTAAAAATAACATATCAGGAGGAACCAGGGTGCCTGTGGCTGCCAAGTCTTTTCAACAGCTCCTCAGTCTCAGGCTAGGTGCTGTCCAGCTCTGAATTAGACACTGCCTGCTTGCACGTGGTGGGTCCCTACATGTCATGGTGAAATAAAGGTCCTCTCTTTCAAAGTAACAATTCAGTTGGCTCCACAGTAGTTTGCCCTTATTAACAGCAATTAACCAGCACCTGATCAGAAATACATGAGGTCTCCTGCACAGCTCAGGGATTACAAACTGGCATGTGCACAGCTATCAGCGTACCACAACAGGGCCAAGCCTAAGTCTGTTATAACAGCTATATGTGCACATGGTCAGGAAGGGCAGCTGCTGCTGGGCATTTTGAACCTGCTAAACACCTGGGCTATCCAGCAAAACTCCCACTACCTTCAACAGACCAGGACTTAACTCAAAAGAATATGAGGTGCCAATTTTAAGAGATGCACTGTTTCATTCAAGATTTGGTAACAAAGCAGCAAAGTTTCACAGCAGTTCTCCAGACTGAGTATTCTGCAAAATCACTAGCACTGCATCTTACAGTCCTTGTGATCCGTACTCCACTTTCTGGGATATTTTTAAATCCAATTTGCACCAACTATGATCTTTTGGTTCATGATCCCTCTTTCTACCAGCATAGGAAGGCTTCAGAGATACTAAATAATTTTACAAAAACCTTAGTTCTTTAATCTCTTCACTAAGGTAAATATTGACATCAAAACCAGTATTTAATCAATTTCCAAGGGCAAAAAAGAACTCCAGTCACGTTCTTCTGAGCTGAGAGTGGGCAAGGTTGGTTTTGGTTTTAATTAATGATGTATAAGGGAGAACATTAACAGCAGTATGGCTATGGGCACTACTGAAGGAATGTTTGAGTGAACAGGCGGGCATCCCATCTATTTCTTGGTGATTCACGATTACTATTATTACTGTTTGCAATCTTTATTTCATCACTACTGTTCCACATTAAAAGAAAGTGGCCCATCCACAACAAAGGTTTCACCCAGCAAATCCACATCCACAACACTGCCATTTTGTTCAGATTAGTAACTCTTTTTAAACAAAAGGAAATTACAGCCAACTCTTGCAGAAAACAAGCTATCCACACTTCCCACATAGCTTTGAGAACACACCTAAAAATGACAGTTCTTGATATGCAGTTCCTCTTCTGCTGCACTTGCTTGGTGTTCTTGTATCCAATGTCACATTTCATTCCTACTGCCAAAGCTTGCTTTTGGGTTATTTTTTTTTAATATTGACAAATATTTATTTAGCTATATTAGGTTGGGGGAACAATAGAGCTGTGCTGTCAATTGTGCTAATAGTATGAAAAAGTGTAGTTGTATAGAAATGGACATAGAAAATAAACCCAGACTTTAATGAGTCATCTTCACATTATATTCCATAACTTGTATTTCGCTAAAAATAGTATACATGATTATGTATTTAAGTTGTCACTGCTAAACAAATAATAACCATTCTACTGCAAGACAAAAATGTTAAACCATTCCAGAGAAAACAGCATGTAATTTAATTATCACTAAGTTTTTTGTCCACATTTAATTATCAAAACTTACATTTAAATACTGCTTATCAACACAAATCCTTTAAGCCTCCCGTTGAGTAGGCTCTGTGCAAGTGTCTATACTCACAAGTACGTGCACAAACATGTATGTAAGACTTGTTTTATGCACTTTAAGACTGAAGCCCTTTGCTAAATCATTGCCTTGCACTGCATCGCAGTTGGAGGTATGAAACCAAGTTATAAAGAATTTGATGAATATAGTTTAACTGCCAACATTTTCTTTTGCTCATGTTTGCAGATCTGGAAAGTCTAAACACAGCTCGATGAGGCAGACCCACCATGCCAAGTCACCTTTATTTGGGGATACTGATAGTTGGCAGGAATTCTTCAAGTAGCCAGTTATTATAACCTCCAGCTTCTCTGGTGGCAAATGCCGCTGGGAGGGTGTTTGACAAAGAACACGCTTGTTATTAACATTTATACAGTGAAAAGTACGCTGCATATAACCCACACATTTCTTAATCACCACTCCACCTTCCTCATGCAAGTTTAACAAATGACTTATATTTACATAGAAAGCTTCCAGTTTCATAAAATTTGGTCCCACAGGGAGGTGACTTTGATTTGTTCGGTAACTACGGAACAGTGATCCAGAAATACAACCTCTTCTTAAGAATGGGTAAAAATAAACCTACAGAAATACTGCAATGGGTCAAGCAAAATGAATTATGAACTATTAGCATAGGAAACTGTTCAGGTAATGTAGTTGACCAAAGGAAGTTCACTGTTAAATTAGTGAGCATACGCAGTGAATACAAAAGTGCCAACAAATGCAGCAGGTCTTCACCACAAATGAACATATGTGGTTCAGTTCACCTCTGAGAGGGAATTTGCAGGCTGTGCACCAGTTTCTGCATAAGCTCACTGTTTTTTCAAACAGCTTCAAAGTATAAAATATTCTGGTAGAAAACTCTATCTACAGAACACTGAGTCTGTTCCAGGGATGTGCCGGAACGGAGCATGTTAAAGACCACCAAACCAGCACCTATCCCTGGCCAGTATCGTGCTCTTCATGGACTGAGCTGCACAGGTAAGTTAGAGCAGTACTCACTAGCAACAGACCTCACCTCTCCAAGGCAAAATAAATATTGTCAGTCTGCTTTGCTACTCTTTTAAAATAAGCCTTTATTGAATGACTTACCCAAAAAAACCTCACAGTTATATTTTCTTTTTTCCTCATTTCTGATGAAGCAGGAAACATCAGGCCATGTGACTGATTTTTTTTTTTTTTTTTTACAAATTAACCTGTCAGGATGAAATATCAAAATAAATATATTTCCTTTTGATTTAAAACAAAATATTTGTTATTCTTCATCAGGATTTAAAAAATGTATTTAGGGAAAAAAAGCAAAAGTCAGCATTAAGAGTATCTTCAGTTCAACGTGAAGCATTCTCTTCTAGATACTTGCAGGAAATGCAGAGGGAACTAAAAACTGGCTTTTCTGGGGCTTGGTAATAACAGTGATGTTCTTTTACCCAAGACTTCGGGGATTAAATTCAGTCTCCCAGACTATAAGAGATCCAGACATGATTTTTTTTCATGTGCCCAGTAGGAAGTAGATCCATTAATCCTACACAGGAAAGTATTCCATCTACTAGGCTATAAAAGGAAATGACACCCCTCCATACTAACTCTTCCACCTTTTCACTGTCAACAGAACTACTGCAACAGATTTTCAGAGGATATAGCACCTCAGCAAAGAGACTGGCAATCTGAAACACAGCTGCCACATTGCACAGTACTCCCTGAAGAGATTATGTCTAATGAAGAGTCTGGAAGATAATTTTACAGGTCATTTCAAGCAAGGTATTTGAGGCTGGAGATAAAAAATATGTTATGCCAATAGCACAAACTGTTATATTGCAGGCAGGAAAGAAATTATTAAACATATTATTTAACAAAGAGTGTTTTAAAGAATGTATAGGGTTTGATAGTGCCAAGAAACACTTGATCTGAAAACCAAAAAAGCTGAGGAATAATCTATGCCTCAAGGCAGTATTGCACATCAGAACCCTTTTTTCCCCTGTTTTCATCTGATAATTTGTATGCCTCATTTACTTTACAACTGATGTTTTATTATTATGACATTTATAATTATCCTTCCTCACGTGTATAAGAAAACATTTATTTTTCAGGATGCAAAAAATTTCAAACTATAAGCAATATAACCAGATGTCTGACTGAATTAGTGTATTCTCACTAGCTTAGTACGCTGACAATCTGTTCTTCAACAATATTTTTTCAGCAGGGAAGTTTGCAACAAGTACTATCACTTTCAAATCCTATTGCACATCAGCACTCAGATTTGCAGTAAGGCCTTAAAATGCACTTTCCCTCCTGTTTTAAACTACAAATCTGGGCTCTTTGCCAATTAAATACTTGCACAAGAGGGAAAAAAAACATATCCACTTTTTTTTTTAGGAGGCAATCTTCTGGCATGTATGCCACAATGTATTTTTTGATACATTAGGGGCAAGACTTGATGACGAGATGGAAGATGAATACTAGAAAGAAAATGTTTACCTGCATATCATTTCTAACATACAATTATTAAATTCTTAAAAAATAGCCTCATCTTTTGGAAAGCATTTAGTTACAAATTCTGCAGATAGCCTGGAGTGTGTTTTTCCTACCAAAAATTTTGAATGCAAAAGAAAAGCAAGATTTTTCAGCACAAAATCCCATTACAATTTCATTTTGCACCATACCACATATCAAGGTAAGTGTCTTCTATTCACTCACTGCCAAAGGACTGTGTGACCCTAATTGGCACAGCTGCTGAGCGCAAGGTAACTTGTTAAAGTCTTGTTTGCAACAAAGATAGCAGCTACCTCGGACCCAATAAAGCTGTCCTGCAAAAAGAGGGGTACCGAATTCACGCTCATTCTATATGATGCACATTGTTAAACACAAGTACTGAAACTCAAAGACTTGAATATATGAGTAAGTCTCTCAGGTCTCTTGCTACTCAGAGAGTCCGTTAACGTTGACAGGTCAGTATTTCAAATGTTCTTCCAGTTTACAGGTAATTTAATATTTAAGCACACTATAGTGTCTCACCCTAAACATAACAGAATAACCCAAAAAGCGCTGCTGAACTCATTGACACGGCATCAACCCATCTGGGCTGATCGCTGACAATTATTCTAATTTCTAATGTGACCATGCCATTTTACAATTAATGCATCATCTGAAAAATCATCTGGGAAAAAAAAAGCAAACTCAATGTCTTTTATTAAACAGACAATTATTTGCTGTTATAAAGGGACTGTATATCAAGGCTCAGGAGTAACACCACTGAACTAAAGTTTGATGGATTAGGACTTTAGCTACAAATACAAGAAATAATTCTCTTAAAATGTTTTTTTAATTATGCAGCCACTACACCACTTAAACGCAGTCACAAAACAATGCATAAAAACCATGTTCTACAAACAACACATGCAATAGCGTCAGCACTAGTGCTAAATCGCCACTTGAGGAAAACTATTCCTTGGTAATCAGACTACTTTTCAAGCCACAGTCATGTGCCATATTATACCAGTAAGCACGTTACCCTCTCAGTAATGTTTAAAAGAAGGTACACTTCAGCTTTTTTTGGACATCACCTGTACTCTGCATTACTGTTCTGCATTAATCACCATCACACGAGATGTTCTTGGGGCATTTCTGCATGTGCAAATTATGCCTATCATTTTCCACTTAGTTTGAAAAAAATACCCTTAGCAATCAGATATACCCAGAAATACTGTAAGTGAAACATAAGTAACTTCAGTTAAAACATTTTAATACATCAACTGATGTAATCTGGTGGGTTATTTTCTTGGGTTTGCATTTAAGCACAGACGTACCATTCGATCTCAAGGGACACGTAGCTCTACCTCAATGGACAGAACCTATGGTTTAGACTCATAATTGAATAGTCACCAAAGATTCATACAAGGACTTCAAGGAAAAATATGGCACCTGACAGAAGGACCAGCTCCCTGAGCTGCCACATTTCTGGAGAAGTAGCTAAAGAATAAACACTGACAAACCATGTATGGACAGACTTGGTAAGGCATGCACATGGAGACCAAGTAGATTCACAGCACATGACATACCGATTTTACATAATTTATCTGTCAGGGTAATACATGCCCTTCATCAGCAGCATCCTCGGGTTCTCCAGAGACCTTATGACTCTACAGATACAAGGTAAGATTCCTATAATACTCTCTACCATAATAACATCAGGAAACACTGGTCACTTGAGGATTTTCAAATAATGTAGAGAAAAGTATTCTTACTGCATGTAGATGAAAAAGATCATAAACAGTATATTGTAAACATGGGCCATCTGATTATGTTCTTGGCCATATGAAGGCCACTACTAAAACTAATGGCTTCTGGCTGAAAAGACAGATCTACAAAATGTACCTAAAACATGATATACGTGGAATTTAGGTTGGAAAATTCAAAACCTGTGCTTAGTAATCAACATACCCTGTAGGAGCCTATACTCACTGCGTTCACCCCTGCTAGCCAAGGAAGTCCTCACAGTGGTTGCAAGTAGGCACTGTCTACAGGTGTCTGTGAAGTGGCTCCTTTCCACATCTTTGAGAAGCCCCAAAGGACAGCTTCCCCATGCCTAATGTGCATTTAAAAAACAAGCACTAAAGCACCCTTTTTAGTAGCAATTACGCAAATTTGAGAAGGGGCACATCCTTCAAATTTATACACACCATGAGTATCAGGTAGCTTCCATCTATTCTCTCAAAGACTGATGGAAACACATTCCATCAGGGAGGGACTCCAGGGTCCTGGACCTACCTGTACCACAGAATCAGCCACCTAAGGCCTTGACATGACATAATTGGAGATAAATTCCTGCATTTAGTGGTACCCTCGTTCTACAAAGCAACTTGATTAGGATGTAGTCTTTCCTGAGAGCCGCTGTGAGACAATGTGAGGCAATCTCCACACTTGCGTGCTGGACCAAGAGCCCCTAGCACAGGCTTATGCTGCTAAAGTCAAAATATCAGCACCCCACAGACCTTGCAGATTTTGTTTTAACCATTTGCTTTGAATCATTTAAGCCAGATATATCCTCTTGTAGCTGCACAACCATTCTGAATGAGTACAGAGCAAAGGAACTTCAGAATTGCCATATTAGTTCAAAGCTGAAGTCCACTAGCCAGAACCAATCTCTGAACCAACCATCATGAGGTTTTGCTTCCAAAAGCATTCAATAGACAGATGCATTCCTATATTTTGAGATGGGGTTTAAGTCCAACGTGCAATAATGTATGCTCTTATAGCTACATGAGCATACTGAATTAGTAGTCTACAAAGACACTTAGGAATAGCAATACAGCAGTGAATTCTGAAAACTCTGGTTGTTCTTAGCTGAGTTTATAAATAATCAAACACTGTGAGTTTTGCCAGTTTCATTGCTGTTATTCCTTTTGCATACCCAGGTAGTTGGCAAGTGGCTGGTAAGTCACTCAAAGATAAAACAGCAAAATTTAGGAGAGGTCGATAACTGGAATTTACCAGTTAAGCAATAAACCACAATTCATACAAAAGAAAGTACACATCATCTGGTAATCACCTGAGATTTTAGGATTTATCTCGCATTGCTTAATACCCATTTTCCCCCTCTGTGGGATATAGCTTCTCCTGAGAAGCATTAACAAGTGGTAATTATGGAAGTCATGCTGACAACACATAACCAGAGGGATACTGTCAACACTGGATGTCAATTGACCTGGACGTTAAAAAATGCAGTTCCTGGAACCTTTATAATTTATGTTTCATCTAGTTTTCATCGCGTATGTTCTTACACCCTACTTTAAATTATAACTGTCCGGCAAAACTTGGAGAATGGCATTACGCGAGGCTACATGATTTTGACAAAATGCAGTAATGGAAGGATTATGGTTTTACGAACACGCGTGTAACGTGCACCCTCTCTGCGGGAGCAACTGAGGGTAGGAGTTAAAATTTCTGCAGCGATGTTAAACCCACCGGGTACCGTTAGTTTTCAGCAAACCCGACGCCGCCCCGCCCCGCACACCGAAGCTGTCCTTCGCTCCCCTCACGGCCGGCGCCGGGGACGGAGACCCCCGCCAGCGGGGCACGGG
>WEKW01029663.1:79647-129568 GCA_013389905.1 Sula dactylatra
CGCCGCGCGCCACAGCGGAGCGGCCGGTCGGAGCCGCCCCGGCGGCTGCCCCGCCGCGGGGACAGCGTCTTGCACGGTGCAGCCTTCTGAGGAGAGGTGTGCGTACCTGTGCTCCGCGACAGCCCCGAAAAGAGGGGCTCAGGACAAGCGCGGCGGGGACAGCGCTCACCCCCCGCCGCTTCGCACGGCCCGCGGTGGTCTGACTCTTCCCCCGGGAATCTGGCAGGAGTGCAAGCGTGCAGCTGGCGTTAACTCCTGCTGCTAGGAAGCGGGAGCAGGTCTTCCGCCTTTATTTTAGCTTGGAAATAGAGCGTGTGCTGAGGCTGCGTCCTTTTACTAACGCTGTTCGTCTGTTTCACAGCAGAACTTGGTTTTATCACCTCTAATTATTTCCGATAAGAGCAGGGGCAAAGTATCGCCTTTCTTAGCAAAAACCCAATAGTTTTGCAGTAATAACACTTTAGCGAAACTCATTCTACTTGTGTTACTCAGTTCTGCTTCACCAGTAGCACTTTGGCTGATGATATTCTTCTTTTACTTATGCAGACTGTAATAGCTTAAATGCACTAAAATAATGCAACTTTTCTAGGAAAAAATGTAAGGCACTGAAGAAAGAACATGTGATCATAGGCATCTTTCACAGTAAACATAATAGTCTATTTCATAAGGGAATATTTTTAACTAAATATCATAAATGTGCAGCTAAAATTAGTGCATCCAGATGAAATCTCTCCCTCATCCCCAGCCATGTTCATATATTTAAAGTATTGACAGTGTTTGTATTTGAACAGCACGCAGCCCTGTGCATGCACAGGCATGCCCCCCTTCCCCTCATGGTGATACGCTGAGAAACTAACAGGCAAACCCCAGCAAAACGCTTTGCACAGCACGCAGGCAGGCTGACGCTGCCCATGCCCTCCACCAGACTTTGTCAGACCATGGTTTTCATGACTGCCAGAGCCCCTGAGACTCGTTTCACCTACTGAACTGCAAGAGGAGAAGGTATAGAAAGAGATCCACAGCTCATTGAGGTTATGACAGTATTTACGTGGTCTTTAGAGGAGGTTCAGGAATACCTGCAGTAAAGGTAATTCCACAGTTGCTCAAAGTTTCTGAAATTTCTTTTGTCCTCATAGTTAGGGCTCTTAAAATTAGACCCTAATGGGTTTTAGAAGTCTTCCTTTCTTTGCCAAACATTTTTTTCTGCTGAAGAATATTTTATTTTAAGTAAGTTTAGTAGCAATGTTACCATGTGTATTTTATAGTTGTCATGCTAATTCTTATTTCATATTACTTTGAAAACAGATATTATAAAGTCATGTGCAGGCTTTGAATTTGAGAAATATGCTGTTGATAATACCTCACATTTTTATTGTAAGAAAATTGTTTGCCAGTAACAGAGACTCTGTGATGGGGGAATTTTAATGTGTTCCACTGCTCTTGTCCATAACCATTTCATTTCACTTGCCCTACGCTGTTATAAAGACATAGTGCTTCTCCACTTGGTCTTTTTTGTGCATTCCTAAAATATTTGCAGATACTTTTTATTTCAACTGCTTTATTTGATCCTAGGCAGGTGTCTCAGAATTCTCTCTTCTAGGTTCCTTTATTTTTTTCTCTGTTCTTTCTTGCTCACCCTCTGGTGTATTTACTTCTTTTTTAAAACTAATACCATCCTACTTTACTGATGGGCTGTGAGATCCTTTGATTTCAGAGCCTGCTCAGCCACTTTCTCTGTTTTCTTCTGCTGCTTCCTTCAATCTTCTACTTACTGTTTGAATGCCCCTAGGATTATTTCCCATCTTCCCCATGATACTTGTGCATCTCTCTCAGCTTCCAGGTGACATTTCCCTTTTTCTCAGGTGCTTTCCTTCCAGGATCCTAAGCCTTCCTTGGTATCCATTCTCATTTCCGCCTTGTAAGCTCTGGTATCACCCCAGGCACTTTACTTTCTCACCTATCCCAAATCTTCCACAAATTCTGAAGCCACACTTGTAAGCTGCAGTGATGACTCTCATAGTTTCTTTCAGATCATATCACAACAGTGGCACTAATGAAAAGTGAAATAAAACATTATGGTACTTTTATTTGTGCATACTGTAGAACTGATACACCATGAGAATATCAACCAACTTCGACAGGGAAACATACATCAGTATTTTTGGTGACTGCTTACTGAAAGTTAACCACACAGAGCTGCTCCCAAGTATTCGATAGCTCAGAAACGCGGTAGCATTGTGAACTCTTCCAGTTCTGGGTCATCTCAGTACAAGTTTTTTGATGATTTCACATTAACGGCATATGATGGTCATGGTCATTACTTCTGTGACACAGGCTGGTTGTTTTGGTCCTTTGCGTTTCATAGCACTGCTATCAAAATGAACTATAAACAGAAAACTTTACAGAGAGACAACTGAACAGGCACTGGACAACACATTTTCTCTAGAACAGAGAAAACACCTATTATCTTGGGAACAGCGAGAAAACCCTTGTATATATATTGTCTTTTTGTATTCTTTCCTGTGATAAATAGAATACCTATGCTTTTCTGTCCCTACATGCTTTTCAAGTACAAATTACGTCTAGGAAACCACCTCAGTATGGTGCAGTTTTGTCTCAATTCATCAAGGACTGGTAAGACTTGCTGAGTTAAACAGCTGTGTGATTTTCAGAAACATTGGGCAGATCAAGTCATAGGAACAAAAAATGTTTATCATCCTTGAAAAAGAAAAAGATGCTGGGCTGAAACTCTGAATCTTTACAACCTGATTTAAAAAAGAGTCTCTTTCAACATACTGTAGCAACTGTCCAGTCTCCATTGACTGGTTACAGAGTGAAAAAATGCAGCGCTACAGGAGTGGGCCATACTTCTACGAGAGGCTACATAAGTGCACGCCTTCTGAGGTCAGTGGATGTTCCAAGAGTCACAAGATGATGCAAACCTATCCACAGGTGGTGTGTCCTCTTGAATTTATGGTCCTTTGGATGCATTTGTGTCTGAAGGGTTCAGAATATAGGAATGAACTTGCATCTATTTCCTTCTTTGAGTAGTAGTCTAGAGATGATGATCCACTCTGTAACTGTTTGAAAGCTAGCGAGGTTACAGAGAATTACTTTGGTTGGCAAGATGCTGGGATGAAGAAGCAAGAAGTCATCCTTTCCTTCTGTGAGAGAAAAGAAAAGCGGTTCCTATCGGAGAGTGTGACATTAAGTATTCATTACACTTCTTGCAGGTCTTTCCAACACCAAAATGAAATTTATGTGTTATTCTGGCTTTGCTAATGACTTGGTGTTTGTGTTGCAAAGATGAACAACATATGCTATTTTTAATGACTTACCCATTATTGATATTTATGCCATGTTTCATTAGACATTTAAATTGCAAATCTAATTACAATGAAGTTGCTGTACGTATTCTAGAAAAAGTTATCAGATCTTCACTGCAGTCTTTCCCATCCAGATATATATTTTAAATCAGAGTGAACACAGATCTGGACAAAAAAGCTATTTTTTCTGAGTGTTTATGACTTGTACACATATTAACCTTTCATTCATTTGAAATAAAAAATCTATAACCCTGACTGATGATACAAAAATTGCAGTATTTCCCTGCTTAATATTTCCTTTATGTGCACCTTTTTTATTACATAATCTGAAAATACATTGGTCTTCTCAGATAAAAAGAACTGATGTGTTTATTGCAAAACATAAGTGTTAATTTAGGGTTGGCTTAATTGGTTTTATTACAGACAGCAAGTTACAAACTATTCCACCATCATTCACTCAATCAAGTATAGTGACTGAGATATTTCGCTCAGAAAGATGAAAAACAAAACCAGAAAGCTGCTATTCCCTGTACAGGGGAAAGGATGAGGGACGGAATGAACTCGCCTGATGAGTGGCAGGAACATTTCTTAATGCACTAGCAGAAGTCACTTGGGTACCATGGCAATGAAGGCTGCAAAAGAAACTGTGCAGAATAGCACAGTACCATGATTCAGCCTCACTGAATAACTTATACAAAGGTTATCTCTATACAGCAAAATATAGGTGCAGTTGTATTGCTCACTTGCAGACTAATCTAAACCTGTTTAGGAACAAAAGGAAGCAGCAACATCAACCCGTACTTGAGGCCGGAAATTTTCAAGGATTCATAGAATGTGAGCTGGTTAGATTGCACTAACAAAGGTACTCCAGCACACACCACAGTCATAGTTTCCTGGCCCTCTGTTCTGCACTGGGAGTACTGTCAAAGACACACTTGTATAAACCTGGAAAGGGGCAAGTCAGTGTAATTGCACCATGGCTAAAAGCAGTGTCACTGCTGTGGCTGTGAGCATCGCTTGGAAAGAAAAGTATGCTATACAGCAAAGGAACACCGGTTTCTTGGCGGTGTCAAAGACGTGTAACCTGCCTACTGGAACTCCTTCCTACTGCACAGTACAGAACTCAAGACTTGCTTTTATAAAGCCTGCAAAGTGAACCATTGCTACTCAGTAGTTTTTTTAGTTCTCTCCATAAAAACTAAAATAACCATTGTCAACTACTATTTCTAATCACAACTAGTCTCTGCCTTTGTCTAAATGTGAATGAGGACAGAATCGTGTTGTGCCACCAATGTTCTTTATGTCTGAAAATCTTCCCTAGCACAGTCTTTTCTGGCCATGATCCAGCCTATTGCTTCACATTCGGCTCTCATACCTGTATTCCCTCCCACAGACTGCTGCCTGGATACATTTATGAAACTGAAGTGCAAATTTTAATCAGTGTCTGGAATTACAGCTGGGCCTTTTTTCTGCAAAGGAGAGCTCGACGAGGAGGTGGGCTCAAATGGCTAGTGGATATTGGCAACCAAACGAGAGCACTAGGACTGGATAACAGAAACAGTAGAAACATATTCAAAAGCTGTCCAAAATGTCATGACTAAGAAGACGCTGGGGTGTTCAGGGGCTGGAGATACTGAAGGACTTTTGCACTGTAAGAGAGAAGGGAGGGAAGCAGAGTCTGTGATGAGAAGGGATGAATTTAAGGATGTGTTTTTACCTGGACATTTATACTTAGGACTCTAATTTGTGGGAAGACAGAGATTTCTAAGACCGTCATTATTTCTGGACTGCCAGGGATGCTGCTTCCACCATCACTTACACATGTGTACACACGCATGACTTACAGGATCCCATCCAGCCATTATCCTATTTTTTGCTGCCAGGAACACAGTTGTTCTCTCACACTTTCACACAAGGTCTGTCATGCTACATTTGTCTTGGTTTACATGGTATAATTAACTATTGTCAATTAGTTTTAAAAATCTGAAACTCACTAACACCCACCTGTACTGTATCTACACTGTGAAAGTCAGTGTAACTGAAATATTGTCATTAAATCCATTGCAGTTTCATTACACATTATTTTGTGGGCTTTGGATAAATACTATGTTTCCAACCCAATAGTCTGAGGCTTGCTGCTTACAGATAAAGAACAATACTAGTCATCAAGCCCCTATGCCCATTACAGATAATAAGATACTCCTTCTGTATTATAAGTGAGTAGGTGGACATTTGAAGTCAAAACTAGATAGAGTTAAGTGGAAAATAACTCACTAGTTTCCAAAGGAGTGGGAAAGTATTAACTTTCCAAAAAGAGTGTATATGTAAAGGGATGTTGGACCAGAGATCATGTATGTTGTGGACAGCAAGACTAATCTGACAGAAATCAATAGAATTACAGCATTATTAAATCAGTATAAGTGAGATCAAAATTAGATTTTGTCCTTTGTCTACTTTCTGTCATTACATAAAAAATACATTCAATAACCCTTTGTCCTTTTAATGACGAACATAACCCATGACTGCATGGGTTCCACGTTCACTCAAGATATTATATTAACTTCTGTGTCCTGCCCAAGTGGTTCAAAGCATCTCTACTTGTTGCCTAATTTTATCAAAGAAGTAAAGAAAGTGATACATTGAAGCCTTTCACGTAAATACTTTACAGAACCGGTATGTGGTACTCATCTGGGAGAGCTGATATTTAGACTTACCAATGTAAAAAGGATAAACGAGTATCATAAATAGTGACAAATAAATTAGAGCTTTAGTAAAAAGAGGTTCTTAAAAATTCAAATAGCTATTGCTGACATTTAACCTTTAACAGCAAAGAAGTGTTCAAAGGAGTTGTTTAGCTTGATATGATAACATACTGCCATGAAAATGAAGTGTTTCATAACAGTTGCAACATTTTCTATTTCCTTTTCATTTTAATTTAAGTGACCTTTATAAGTTGAAGGTGTGAAGCTTCTAATAATGAGTAAAGAATGGTCATCTTTTTCTGGTGAGGACTAGAAATCTTGAGTTTCAGGTTTGTCTCTACGTCATATTAAAAGATGACACCAGTAATTACTCTAGTTCTCAAACCAAATATCGTTCATAGGGATATTAGTTTATGATTTTGGGAGGGGGCTTCCCTATGTTTATTGATGATACTCGTGTAACAGTTATCAGTTATCTGCCCAGCACAACATTAGCAATTTTCTGCCTCCTTTGAGAAACAGATAAAGACACAAAATGTGAAAAATATGTTGACAGGAGACCAATGGAAGAGATCTGTTATATTTAAAAGCAGACTAACTGTAGTGAGTACCTCCTGAACATGTCTCACCGCTATGTCGACTTTATCATTTAGAGATTCTGACATGGTGGATATTAGTGTTGCAATGCTGCCTTCAAGATGGAATTTATAATCATTGATATCCCACTGGTTTCATCCTGCTGTATTAAAAATAATAACTCAGAACACTTTATGTGTCAAAGATGTCTTTTCTAAGTTATCCACAAATGATCCCTTATTTATGTTTTCACAGAATCACAGAGTCACAGAATGGTAAGGGTTGGAAGGGACCTCTGGAGATCACCTCTCCCAACCCCCCTGCTTGAGGAGGTACCCCTACAGCAGGGTGCACAGGACCGCGTCCAGGAGGGTTTTGAATGTCTCCAGGGAAGGAGACTCCCCGACCTCTCTGGGCAGCCTGTTCCAGTGCTCTGCCAACCTCACAGTAAAGATTTTTTTTCTCATGTTTAAGTGGAACTTTCTGTGTTCCAATTTGTGCCCATTGCCCCTTGTCCTGGGCACCACTGTGAAGAGTCTGGCCCATCCTCTTGACACCCACCCTTTAGATACATATAAGCATTGATAAGAACCCCCCTCAGTCTTCTCTTCTCCAGCCTGAACTAACCCAGGTCTCTCAGCCTTTCCTCAAAAGAGAGATGCTCCAGTCCCCTGATCATCTTGGTAGCTCTCCGCTGGACTTGCTCGAGCAGTTTCCTGTCCTTCTTAAACTGTAATTTCTCTGAATTACATATGTGCATCATGTTCCTTTATAGTAAATCAGTTTCTACTATCACTTTCGTGTTAACAATGTGCTAGGGAATAAAATAATCCAGTCTGGAATTATATTCTATTTTGCATTTCTGTTTGTTTTGCTACAAGTAGATGCTGCACCATCTTATTCAGTGACTTCAGTAGCAGAGTAGAGGGCTTTGATGCTTCTTGGCATTAATTTTTTGAGGGGATTTCACCTTCTAAAACATAAGAAGCTGATTCTCTTTTCTTGTAATTCTAAGGTCTGAGAGTATCAGTGTTACAGAGGAAACATGATGCAGTATCAACTGGCATCAAGCTGAGAATGTCTTTGAACTCAGACATGTCCTTTTATTTGTTTGTTGATGCCATACATCTGCCAGCTATCAGAGAGATTTTCCCTGCTGGCTCCTGGAGGCAGGCCTGTATTTTATGTATTCGCAGTGTAGTTCTGTCACCCAGTCTTCTATGTGTTCTTGCTGCAGATGGTTGGCCTGATATCTTTTGTCTGGAAATCAGGGAAAAGTGAGTTAGGAAAAGAATGTTGTGTTGCATGAAGGGATGTGCCACCCAGCTCCACCTGAGCACCGCAGGCTTTCCTCCATTATGTGCCTTCCCATCTGAGTGACTCTCTGGTTCCTCTATGTTCACGGCTTCCATTATTTGATGTTCACATATTTCTAGATTAGTAAGGGTTTGTTTGCATAACTGCTTTGAGAGAAAACTCATGTCTGTAATCACACATCAGCAATTACGTGTGCCCAGGATTGTTCAAGAAAAGACAGTTACTATCCTTTACTTGCTGTTATTATTTTCATTTATATTGAAAGTTCCACCATGCATTCATAAAGAATAAATAATATCATAAAACTTGGATAACTATTTGCTTATCGTAACTTTAGAAAAAAAACACAAAAACATTTCTGGGATGAAGTTTTTTACATACATTAATTGTTGAATTCTATGAACTAAATTATAAAATATGATATATAGTATATATAATATAGCCATACATATATCTTGAGGAAGAAAACAGGGCTGATATAGAAAATGTAAGACAACTCGGTCTGCTACATAGTGGGTTTGTCACAAAAAATTGGCAAGCTCTACCCAACATTTTTGATAAGATCAGATCTTGTATAAATATGTTGTGCTTATATACGTTCTCCATCCAACGTTTTGAGCTGTGGTGGCATCTGCCAGAACATGCTTTGCCAGTCAGTTCTACCCATCATTACTTCAGGCCTCAGTGAGCAGTCACTCTGTGTCCTGCCACCGGATGGGACAGTCAGGTGTTTAATTACATTTTACCTGTAGTTTATGAAACTTAAATTGCATGTGGCATCAGTGTGTGAACTAGCAACTGTGATATGGAGCACAGAACATTTTAATGTAATTCCTTCCCTTCGGTTTTATGTCATAACATTTCTGTTCATGATATCTTTTGGGAAATTGGTTAGTTGCTGTAGTAATTAGCCGAAGAAGGCAGGATCTTATTCGCCTCATTTATTCTTAAATTGCTAAGCTTGCTTTCTAAAACCTAGATAAATACAAACTCTGGAATATGAGATGTTGAAACATATTAGATGCTACTGGTCTCTACACAAGTGTTGGACTGTTACAATACTGGTTTTGGGAAAAAATGGCATGACTTCAGGATAGAAAACATGCAGCATTTCTGTAGATTTTGTTTGCTTGGAGTAATCATAGCTGTATGGAATATTTCTCTGCTCCTGGGATGACAGATCTAGCAATCAGTGCACCTCTGGGAGTGAAACTCATATGCTTTATTCCATGAGCGCCAGCCTCAGCGTTTTGGGCATCCCTGAGACAGCGTAAGTGCTAGTGAATGGGCATTGCAGGGCTGCCAGATGGTGAAAGCTCAGTGTTTATAATCAGAGAACATTGCTAATCTGACAGCTGAGTTTTTAGTTAAATGCATTAATACCAATTTTTACTAAGCAAAAGAATATTAACTCTGACTCTGGAAAGGCTTCTGAGACACAACTCACTGGACCTTTAGGAAAAAAAAAAAGGAGATATCATTTATGTTTTCCTTATTTTGCACTGTCTTTAGGCATCTATTATTGTCAGATGCAGAACACTATGTCTGAGAGATTACTTGGTCTTGTCAAACATGATAATTCTTGAAACATTAAATTATTATCCCCGTCAGGGGTTACGTTGCTGACATGCAAGATGCTTATTCGTTGTGTCTGGCTATGCTACCACAGTGTCACAAAATATTTTATACTGTTGTTGATTATACTATTTTAGTAATTCACCAGTGTCACAAGCCTCTGGTTCGACTGCACCATGATGCATAATGTTTGCTTACTACTTTTGCACCATGGCACTTCAGGAATGATGATCACTACTTATAAAGCTTGTGAAATTTCTTTGATCCAGGCCAAACCGCTTAGTTAAAAAAATTACAATGACTTATACTCCTTTGTTAGATACAATGAAGCTACTTCCACTGTTGAAGTGTGTTATATATCCTACATTGTTGTTATTATTGGCTTAACTGATGGATAGATTTAAGCTTGCTATTTCCAGTTTTGGTATAACTATGATGTTGTAAGCAATGGTAAAGTCTAATGGTTTGAGGATTTTCTTCCATAATATTTCCAAGAAGTAAGGGCGGAGCCTCTAAAACAGTCTGTGCTTTAACATAGACTTTTCATTTCCCCTTCAGGATACAAGACATCTTTTCAACTGTATCATTACTGTTTTGTTTTCAGGAAATTTGCTTTGAGAAGTTTGCTATTATTTGTTCTATGAAAATTCTGATAGTTTTGAAGGATTTAGATAATACCATAACATGGAACTAAGAAGTTTAAGGCACATACAAAATTGTTGCAGTCCGTGGAAAGCTACAAGAAATATATTCGTTAAACACAGCATCATGTAAGTAAAATATTTTCAATCTAGAAAAGTTAAAATATGAAACAGATCATGGCACATCTGCAATTTCTCTTAAGAAAACTTTTCTTCTGATGGACTTTTCAAAATACATCAGAGTGTTCTTCTCCCTAATCCTTTACCAAACTATCTTTAGTATTGATGAAATGATACTGGTTGTGTATAGAAGAGGGAAGGTATGTTTGGAGGCAGAGGTACATCACCCTTGGGCCTTTAACAATATCATACAGGTGGGAAATAATTTTCACTTACCTTTAGAAGTTTACAACATAGACATATAGGTATTTCGGCTTCTATACATAATTGTCTATCTATTTAGTTAAGACTAATTGCATGATGCAGGCAGAAATTTTCCCCCAGCAATCTTCAGGGAAGCCTAGATAATTACCCCAGAAGTAGATGATTTTACACTGCAAGTATGTAAAAGTTAAGCAAAATAATTTCTGTTCCACAGTTCAGCATTCACCTATTACTTTTTAGGCCCCCACACAATAGTTATCACATAAAACTTAGACTGTGTTGTAGGAATAGATGCACGCATGTCCCATGAAGTCATGGTACACAAAACTTGGAAATGTGTTAAACAGGAATATTTGTCTCCAGACTCCCTTTTTGCAAATGGCAATGATGACATATTATCTGTATTTCATGCCATGGTCACTTAACCCTCAAAAGAAAAAAAAAAAAAGGCAATTTTAAGATTTAGTAGAGTCTCTTTTTAAGGTAAAATTAGGCCACTAAAGGAGTGGGATAAGGTTAGGGCAGAGGGACAGACACAGCAGCTCTAAGGAATACTATTTTCACCTTCTGATTAAAAATATTCATTAAGAATTGGAGAATATTTACATCTTTAGAGGGGTTGTTTTTACCATTTTCTTAAGACAACTGATATGCAGTAAAAAGTGTTTCCAAAACACTGATCTCTTACATTTGATAGCAATAATTAATAAAATGACAATATTAAAATCTGGTTGGAGGCTTTGCAAAATGTCTGGGTGGTTGGTGTATTTGTAAATAATACTAGCAAAGAAATAAAATGTGAAGACAAATGCATTGAATTGTTATGCTCGTTTCCTTTTCAATAAATATTCAGGGATCTTCTTTTATCCCCCTGAGACCAGATGTACCACATGTAATGAGATTCTGCAAAGTATCAATAGGCACAAACATCACAAAAGGAATCTGGGGTATTCAGTTCATTCCTGACAAGTAGGATTAATGAGGAGTGGATAAATATGTATGTAAAAAGCAAGACTGGATTGAAAGTTAAGTCTTATGGACATGATCAATGTTTAAAAGAGTACTGATGTTCAAACATTGAAGAAATTCTCCCAGAGACATTTTCTCAGGGAAAAGAAAAGTTTAAAAAAATAATTTTGAATAAACCAGGCCTACTGAGAGACGTGCTAAAGTTATTCACTCAGTATTTCCAGATAGTTTAACAGATTTTTGATTGTTTAGTCAGCAGGTCTCTGTGTTTCCTTTACCAAGCTGAAGTTGCAAGACAAGCTGCAGTTGCAAAACATCTTGTCCCAGACTTCACAGTTCTCAGCTTCTCGCCAGTCTGCTGATTCCTCAGTGCTTAAGAAAACAGAAGGCAAAAAAATGCATCGAATGTATGCAAACTATAGCAGTGATCTACTGCACACAGCTATACACGCATCAGTTATGTGGAACAGTTTGTTCTGCATAGTTCATCTCGATTCTGAGATGGTTTTTTACTGAATTAGATTTTACTGAGATTCAGTGGGAGTAAATTTGCAATAAAAATTCTCTAACTGTCCTGCACAGATTCTGTTAAATTCCATGCCATCCATGCAGAGCCACAGTCATATATTTTTAATACTGTCTGGGTCCTCCAAACTACACCATGGATTAATCTCTTCTTTTGGATTAGAAAAATCCTGCTCGTTGTTATAAAAAGATGAACGATGGTGTTTTTAACTCTACATGGTGGCTTTGAAAATATGACTAACAGAATATTCTGCTGGTCTCCACAAGATCATTTTGGTAGGTCTCTCAAAAATGTGTATAACAAGGACAAGCCAAAAACTTACCTGAAAAAAATAACAACCACAAAATTATCCATATTGTGTCAAGTAGGCAACACCCTTCGTTTTACTTCATAATATCGATTAATAATAATAAACTCATACAAAAAGGGATACATTTATTCTGTGAAAGCAATTTGTGTCCCTAGCATACAATTCTAAGAAAAGTCGGAAAGGATACTGAAGAATTTAAAAATACACAAATGCTGAATCTTATCCAAGAAACATGAGCTAACCTGGTTAACGTTAATTAAGTTGACTGAAGTTGATGAAACTTTTCACACAAAACTCTTCTCTGACAATTTTCAGCAGATCCAGTGTCTCCAAAATGTTCAGGTATTACTTGACAGTTGGGTTTTTTTCCTTGGAAAGCAATTAAATCCCCAACTGAAAAACAGCCATTCTTGATCACTTCAAAATATATCCCCCTGATTATTTTTTTCTGTGATTACTTTATTTCACTTTTTGTAATTACATTTGGAAATTTGAAATCAGAATTAAGTACTTTAAACCCTTCAGAATTAAACACCTCAAAGAGCTAAATAACCCTGATTTTTTTTTCCATCAATTAAGCACTGGAACATTTTTATCTTTTCAGACAGTGACAGTTAGTTTGAACTATTTGAATTACTGGTGAAGAAATAAATTAATGGTTGTCACCCTCCATAGATAGTCCACCAGAAAAATAGTTATTGATATGAAATTCTGATCCCACTGGAATCCATGGAAATTGTGCCATCGGTGGACTACAACAGAACCAAGAGATTATCCTGCATATTAGCAGGATTGGGACAAAAGCTTTAAGCAAATCTCAGCTGTCTGGATGAGCGAGATCAGCATCTTTGTGTTATTAATAGTTCATAATAATACCAAAAACTCTCCTACAACTATGAGCCAGCCCAGTGGACTTCCATTTTATTGGTTTGGCCTTGCTTACTAGGAACTGTTGAAAATTACTTTGAAAATTATCATTGTATGAATTAAGTTATTTGTGCTTGCAGTGTTATATTCTGTAATATCATGACTGTTCAGTGGATGCTTTCAGAATCATCATTTATAAATCCAGTCATGTTATAAAGCCAACAAATTCCAGAGGACCTAATGGGCTTCTGTAGCATGACATTTTATACCTAGTAATACCTGAAATCCTGCAGGCTTTTTTAGGTCTGTGTAGGCAGCCTTGTTCACCTTGGTGGCACTAGGTACATCAATAGAGCTAAATATGTGATCTTTGCAGGACTGAAGGTCTTTGGAATTGCTCCCCAAACCCCTTATTTAATAATCGGTTGTATCCATTTTCTGTGCGAAGGGACATACAGTGGATAAATGTTTGTTAAGTCATTTCAGCTATGATATGTTTCTGAGAATCTACGTTGCTCCATTGGAAATGAACATGTGAGCTATAAGGCTGGGAACAGGAAATCTCTGCAAAAATGGATCCTCAGGTTCTGTCCCCTTCCATTTTTGACTGAAACTCTGAGATTTCTAAGAAGTGCTGAGGTTGCCAAGACCACAATAGCATTTTACAGAGGATTTTACCTTTATTAAATAAATTCTTGGATAAAACGCCCATGGTACTGCTGGCTGAACCACAAGACTGCTGTTATTTGTCTCTGAGCAAAGTGTTCCATATTGAAAATTGCTATTTAGAAACATGACTCTTAAAGAATCTGCTCACCTTCTTCACTCATAATCTCTTGGGATCATGTTACTTGCACGAGAGTTCTCACTGAAAAAAGCTTTTAGTCCTCTGGGCTGCAAAGACAGGCTTGAAAATAAGAATCCACTTCATATTCCTCTTGGGATTAATGTTAAAAATAATTTTCAGATTTTAATGTTAAAATTAATTTTGACTTCAAGCAGAAGAGGAATTTGTTCCAGGTATAAGGGGAAAAAATGCAGTAGACCTCCAGTTTGGAGACAACAGCTCTGGGAAGTTCCCTGTGCGTGTGTCCTCCATTCTTACCCACTGATGCAGCAATGAAAGGACCTTTCTAAGCTCATTCAACAGTATTCCAGAAGAAGCTCATTTTTCACACAGGTTAAAATTAGTACTAAATTCCACTCAGTTATGAAGTGTGTTCAAAGTGAGAATACTTCTTCAAAACCATATCTTGCAACTGAGAAGAGCTGAGATACTCTTTTGACAGGTTTTGGGATTTAAATCCGAAGAGCTGGATTTCCAGATGTGGAATTGAAGAGAGTCTTAAACATGGTCTTTGACAATCAGTCGTAATAGATTTAGAAAATCTGTACAGTTTATCAGCAGTATACAGTTATGTTTAAAATTGTACATTAAGCAACATACAGTACCATCCTGCTGAGAACAGGTAGTGGCTGCTGAAGGACAGAAGAAAGTATAAATTTCGGAACACAGAGATATTGCTACATTGCATAGGATGCAAGTGGGAAAAATAAGAACAATACACAATGCAATCTTGTGTTTGGGATGCTTTATGTCTCTGATGACTGGATAGTCAAAAACTCATATGTTCCAAATTCTGCTCTTAGCAATAGTAGTAAATATTTTTTCCTACACTTTCATCCTGATTAAAACAGAACTGTAATAATATAGTCCAGAACTGCTTTCTAGGGAAACTGAGGGAGCAGCAGCCTCTGCAATTAACACTGGCCGGTGTCACCAATGCTCTCATGCCACAGCTGTATGGCTGCACAGGCTCCCCCAGTACCTTGTCTTCTCTTGAGTAACTGAGAGCAAAATTCATCTGTTCTAGAAAATGGATACAACCTATAGAAGCCATAAGCAGCAAGTGGATCAAACATCCAAAACAGGTTTGTCCCCAAGCCAAGGAATGAACAGAGCTGTTGCAGCTATGGGATACATTCCTATAGTTATGATTGTTTTGTGAACCCACTTCTACTTGCTTGCTGTCTTGTTAACAGATACCTGAAAAACCCTAATAGGACAGATGTAACAGCTTTAGTCCTGACCCTTTGCCTGGACACTCACAAAAAGTGCTGAACTTGCATTTTGAGCTGATGTGCCTTCTTTGTTTCTGGGATGTTTCTGTGTTGGGAGTCCCTGCTCCCAGTCCATCTGCTCTGGGCCCCAGTGGCACGGACAGGTACCTGATGGCATTACAGTAGCTTAAAGGTATCCCCAGGGACAGGTACTAGCGAAATCTTGTCACATCAAAGATTTGTAACACAGCTATTGATTCTTTTGACTACTATAAGACCTGGTGAAAACCATTTAAACAATTTGCATCATTTGTTGCCTCTCTGTTCTCACCACTTTAAAATTATTCTTTGGGGTTTGCCTGGAAGTCCAGGTCTCTTCCCTGTACTTGTTGGCTTTTTTTTCTCCAAATGTGTGTAGCTGGAGTGTTTGCTGTCTTATTTGTTTTGAAACCAGCAACCAGTACTGTCTGGCAAAAAGTATTTCATACCACAGAAAGCCAAGTGAGATTTTTTTCATATCTTTTAAGTGATCAGGTTCATCAGCTGATCAAAATCCTCTCTAGGTGATTCAGCACATGGTCCTGTTCCTTAAGTACTTGTCAAATTCTTGATCTTCATTTGGAAATATATTGTATTTCCAGATAGCTCTATTGAATTTGCAGTAGGTTTGAATTGCTGCTCACTACCCCACCCATGCCTACCATACTCCAGACCATTTCCTTGCTAACTCCAAAAACCATAAAAAACAATGTTAAAAATTGTTTGTGCAACTGGCTGGGGATCTTTTGGTGAAAAACAGAGAGGTTTATCCATTGAAACTAAATTAGCTTTTTTTGACTGGAAAGTAGAATTTTTTCAAAATGAAAGAAAATAAAAAGGAGAAAAATATGAAAGAATATGTGAAACAGTCGAACACAAGTCCCTGTTCTAAACAACAGGTTTGAATCTCATTTCCAGCCAAGAGATTTAAAGCTGTTTTCATTCACTTCTTTTCATGGAAAACTTTTAAAAACTTCCTCCTGAAGCAAACAAGAAAATGTTGGAAAACTTGAAAATCCACAATTCTTATCTATCTTTAACACAGAAAAGGATAAGAGCACTGGCTCATAAAATCAAACTGGAATTTGCAAGCTATACATATTCTCCAAATTGATGTAATGGATTTTGATAAAGCTGAATCATAATCATAATCTGCCCATGTTATTGCAGCAAAAAGAGACTATAAATATTAAAAAAAACCATGAATCAAATTTAGATGTGTAAACTCCAGATGCCAAAATTATAACATCAAGAGGCAAGTGCAACAGGAAGTAGAGTTTGTATGGAAAAGAATTAACATTTTTGTTAACAATATATCATCACTGATGCTTGTGTAGCATGTTAAATGCTACGGTTCTGTTTGTTCCAACTGATTCCATTCTTGCACAGTAGCAGGACTTACTTACCTGTTCATCTTTTTCTTCTTCTTTTCCCAATATGAAGGAAATAATTAATATTATTATTCTGTCATCCAGCCAGATTAGAGCCATTATATATGACAATATCTGTTTGTATTGATATTCATTTGGGTTATAGAACACAAGGAGCTTGCAAGCTGGAGAACAAAGAGAACCAAAAGATGAGAGCATCTTGTCATCTGTATCTACAGAAGTATTTTCACATCCATCTACTCTGTGATGGGGGAAATGAAAAGGGGACTGAGTGCCCAGGTAACAGTGCAGGCTTTGAAATAGACTATGAATGTAATCTGGTGTCCTTTGATGTTTTGATGCTATCTGTGAGGAAAATCATTACCTTGTCTTGTCATCATCATCAGTATCTATGTTAGCTTGGTTAAATCTAGCTGAGATCCTATGATCCCATAACCCAGCTGCATTACAGATATACTTTAGCAAGGTTTTTCATGAAGTCACCTCTCCCAGATTTCTTTTCTCTCTATTTTAAATCTGATCTTACTGCCACTATAGTCACAGCTTCTTCCCTCTTCTGCTGCTCCTTACTTACATTCCTCATTTCAGCTTTAGATTTAACGTGTTGCTAAGCTCTGCTTCACTGAAACAATTACCTCTTGTAAGAACAATCAGTATGATACTCATGGGATTTGGATGACGCACGTCAGGAATTCTCTTTTTATCTTGTCTCCCTCCCAGATAAGTAGATCCCAGACAGATTTTGTGAAGTGGTGAACTGACTTATACATTCAAGACACAATTTCAAAAACTTCTGTGCATAGACCAATGCATGAAAGCACCATGACCTCCTAAGGAATGTGTACAGTTCAGACATCTCTTTGATAAGAGAGCAGTAAAGAACTATAGGCATTAGGTTTAAGTTATTCTGTTCAGGTACCAGTAACGATACAGTCACAAGCTCATTTGCCTTGCTGCTTGGCTTCTGAAACTGCACCTTAGATGCTCTTGAAAGTTTTACTTAAAGTGAAATTCCTTACATTCCCATCTGGGATTGAAACTTCCACCTGGAAAACCTTCCTGAAGCGAAGGGGTGAGTTACAGGCGTATGGCAGCTCTCCAAGCTATTTTGATGGTAGTGTTGGTTTTCATATGATTCATTTGAACACCACCACCTTCCTGCCTTGTGACTGTAAATAATGCAGTCATCTGGGAAATGACAAGTTATGACAAGGCTAGTGACAGGCTGAACCAAAAGAGAAGCAGGTCATTTCTCCAACATAAAGATTCAGGCATAAGTATTGTAATTGCCTCAGTACAAAGAGATCTGCCAATGGATCTCTGACTACCGTATTTATCCTTCTTTTTCATAGGATGCACAGGATCTCGTTTACCACCATAGCAACAGAGGGATTACATTACTCATTCAGGAGAGTTATGGAAAGGATTCCTGTTCTCATCTTCAGTCCCTCTGAAGCCATTTATTTGGACTTCACAAAAGCAACTCAGTAACAGATGAAACACAGTCTACTGGGTTGAACACTGGCTGGGGATCTATTGGCACCTGACTTGGGAACTGTTCCTAATTCTGCCATTAACTGCTGTGTGATGTTAAACCATTTTGTTTCTCCACACCTTAAATTATCCATCTATATGACACAGATAACACTCTGAGGCATGCCAAAAACAAATGCTGAAAAAGAACTAACTGCTTTTTTTTCATCTTATTCAAGGAAAGAAAGGAAGTACCAAAGTTTATCTGTATAAGAACCCTTAAAAATTTTAAATACTGCTAGCTGTTTCATTGTATCATTTAGGCAGAAACCACTGGCATTTTTGAGTCTGTGACAGAAGTCTAGAAATGCTGGTGGTATTTCATGTTGTCAGACCATTTCCCAAGCTTATTGACTGGTTTTTATCTAGGCTATTAGATGTTACTTCTGGTGTACAGTAAAGAGTGAACCCATGNACAGTGTTAAGCAGTTATTATGCACTCCTTTCTCAATGTTTTATGAGTCTGTTCCAATGTTTTATGACAGTGACTTAGTGCTGCATCACAGTTTACATATACACATTAAAGCTGTCATGTTCAACCCTTAAGTCTTAATTACCATTAAGGTATTAGAAGAACACACTGGCCAAATTTTAATTTCCCTGTGAAATCCTTAGATCTGAGAAGTTTTAAGAACTTTGTTTCTTCTCTCTTAATCATCAAACCCTAAACAAAAGATATTAATTTTCACCTAAACCTTCTTCAGCTACTGCAAAATCCTCACATAGTGCTCCAGTGTAGCCCTCGCTCAACAAAGCTTCCACTAAAAGTTTCTTATGAGAGTTTGGGCTGAGTGAAGGCTGAGCAAAGAACTCAGGGCTTGTCCCAGAGGATTTAATACCTCCCATTTAACACACAACAAGTTGTGTTGTACATGGCTTTATATTGTTAAATCTGAATAATTCAACCATCTGTGTTGAAAAATTAATTTGGAAAAATTAGCATTTCAGAGATGTCTTGTATAAAAAATTTTCAAGTCTAGTGTGCTATTATGTTTAACTTTCATCACATACAATTACTTGCTTGATTTTATATCCATGGTTTTGTAGTTTACAGACCCATTCTCACACAATCCAAATAATAAAACTGCCCAGAGTCCCACACTCCTTGTTTTGATGTCTGATAAAAAGCACTATTGTTGAACTTCCCCCATAACTTTCTACAGGGTCCAATATGTATTTTTTCTTTCATGACAGCACTTACAAGCTACTTTAGCTAGGGACTTTAATTACTACATGAACACCAATTAATTCATGAATCTTTGAAACAACATTGGGAGACAGGAATGAATTATGGATACATGAAGACACAGAAGAATTTTGATTTGGCAAATTTGAATAGCAAATGAGGAGCAGAATGAAGAACAGCACTGTCTGCATCAAGACTTCTAGTTGTCTTTGCAACTCACCCAAATGCATTTTCTCTGTTTCTGTTATGAATGCTAGCTCTTTCCCTGTTCCTTCGATTTCATGAATCATAGAATCATAGAATCATTAAGGTTGGAAAAGACCTCTAGGATCATCAAGTCTAACCATCAACCCAACACCACCAGGCCTCCTAAACCATGTCCTGAAGTGCCACATCTACACGTTTTTTGAACTCCTTCAGGGATGGTGACTCCACCACTGTTGGCCATGTGGTATTAAAATCTTTCTTGTAAGATAGGAGTCTTTTTGCCTGAAAAGCCCCTCAAAGGCAACAGTCCCCAGTTGTATGTAAGCACATTCCTGCTGGGCTTCCTGAAACCCATCCCAGTGACAATCTCTTTCATGATAAATTCATAATGAAATATTAACAAACTTGCCAGGCCTGCCTGATTCTTTTACAAAGAGCCCTTCCTACCACTTCAGCAATGTAAAACTGTTTGAAAGGGTCTTTAAGCATCACTTAGATCCTGCATTTGCGTTGCCAAAGCCAAGTTAGTGGGGCAAATGAGAGTAAGACTAACTAGGTATGGAATAAAAATGTACCTTTGATTGGACTTTGGCAAGATAACTGCTTGAAAACCTGCAAGGGTAACATTTTGAGTGACCATGGTGGAAATGATAAGCTTTCTAAGAGAATTCTATGCAGGTCTAGATTTAATTTCTTTAGCTAGCTCATGCTTCATGCCTGTTTAGCAACACTATGACAGTACAATCAATGGCTTTTACACCTTTCAGTCTTTGTTGATGCTAGCTGGAGTTTCCCTAAGAGCCTATATTATTTCTGAGCTATTTTTTGTGTGAATTCACTCCCTGCTCCCTATGAAGATTCCACAGTGGAAGGCTGAAACTGATTTGAGAGATGCTTCCTTTACCAGTGTAGTGATAAATGCCCATAGAAAGTTTGCAAACAGCTGATACGGGTACTTGCGACCACATTTATAATTATGCTTATTAAAATAATAAGCAGCACATTTCAGTCAATTTTCTGTCTGTTTTCCCTAAATCTGAGAATCGAGGAATCTATGAGAAATATAGTCATCTATATAGCAAAAAGATATATTTTAATAACATAATAATAATTAAACAAATACATTGAAAAAAAGATTGAATTACCCCTTCACAGCCACTTAGGCTGTGGAGCCAAGAAAGCTGTTAACACACAAGCACTTTTGTTGGTGCAATGCAGTGTAGTCCATATGCATGTATTTAAATCCTTCTTTAGATGAGCAATCAACGCTTTAAAATATCTGGATAAAACTAGTTGCTTAAAATTGTCAGAGAAACTCAGGAGAACTACTCTGATTAGCAATTAAATTCTGTCTGTTTTCTGATGAAAAAAATGTTCTTAAAACAAAAGAAAATAACCAGTCCAAAGCCATTAAAAAGTAGCTCAGGTATAAATCAACTGAACAGCATGTCTTCATCTTCTTAGTGCTGAGGAATAGCACAAAGTTAGCTTTGGGGAATGAGATTCCAGCCATATTAGAGCCCTACTTGGCCTACTGAATTAAAGGCCTCAGAATTAATCCAACTAAAATAGTGAAGTATTGAAGCAGATTCTGAGGTTCATATTCTTCTATATTCCATGCCTAGATGATTCTGCAGCAGGCATCCACTATATGAATATGATCTGAAGCAAAGAGAAGGGGGACAAGGCTGACATTTTGCTCTTTGCTTCATTTTATGCTTTTCTCAGACCCATGGAGACGTCTAAATCCACCACAAATCCAGGGCTCTGGGTGTTTTGAAGACATTAATCTGCAAATACCCTGGAGACAATTCATTATTCCTGCTTCCCTACTAGAATCACAGAAAAAAAACAGAAGAGTTTAGCTGCTACTTTGTGAATCTATTTTCCTGGTTCCTCTGAAAGTTTTCCAGGAAAACACTGGCATTCAAACAGCCAGCCAGTTGGATGAGGGACTAATAAAGAGCCGCTTGGTCCCTGTGCACGTTGGGCCTGTTGGGATTCAACAGCATCATCGTAGACCCCAGAGGTACAGGAAGAACACTTAGGGAATTCATCTAAACAGAACTATATGTTTCATTTGTTTCTCTTCTGGGCTCCCACCTAGGAATAAATATCAGAAAAGTGTGAGATTTAGACCATTACTCTTTCAAAATTTTCTTGCAAATAGGCATCAGTATATTCAGTAGTCAGCTTTTGAAAAACAGAAATACTGCTCATCTGATGCTGTATGTGTGATTTGCACAAACTAAACATCTGATTTAGAGAAAAGCTAAATTTTCCAGTTGAGCTGTCTGAGATTGTAAGAAGAGTGGTTTATCGAATCTCTTACTAACTCACAATTATACTGTGTAATTAGAACTTAAAAATCTTATCTTTCTAAAGGTTGCTGCTCATAGACTCTTCCAGATTTATCTCTGTGATTTTGAAGTGTTACTATCATGAACTGTCCATCCCATTTGAGTCTAAGACATTGGTAAAAATCACAGAATCATAGAATGGTTTAGGTTGGAAGGGACCTTTAAAGGTCAGCTAGTCCAAGCCCCTGCCATGAGCAGGGACATCTTCAAGTAGATCAGGTTGCTCAGAGCCCCGTCCAACCTCACCTTGAATGTTTCCAGGGATGGGGCATCTGCCACCTCTCTGGGCAACCTGTTCCAGTGTTTCACCACCCTGATTGTAAAAAAACTTCTTCCTTAGATGTAGTCTGAATCTACCCTCTTTTAGTTTAAAAACATTACCCCTTGTCCTATTGCAACAGGCCCTGCTAAAAAAGTTTGTCCCCATCTTTCTTATAAGCCCCCTTTAAGTACTGAAAGGCTGCAATAAGGTCTCCCTGGAGCCTTCTCTCCTCCAGGCTGAACAACCCTAACTCTTTCAGCCTGTCCTCATAGCAGAGGTGCTCCAGCCCTTGGATCACTTTTGTGTCCCTCCTCTGGACCCACTCCAACAGTTCCATGTCCTTCCTGTGCCGAGGACTCCAGAGGTGGATGCAGCACTGCAGGTGGGGTCTCACCAGAGCGGAGCAGAGGGGCACACTTCTTTTTATGCAGCCCAGGATATGGTTGGTTTTTCTGAAACCAAATTATGCTCACATACAGCACAATGGGAAGCAGCCAGCACTATTCGGTGAGTCTTTGAGGGGGCTGAGATGGTTTTAAAAGTTCTAGGTCAGTCTTTTAACGGTAATAGACTTTAGAGGTCTACCTGTTCAGGGTGGTGCTGAGCATGGTTAGGATATTTGCTGTTCAGAACACATACGTCATTTAACTTTATGGCTGTCCTGTTTCAGATATCCATACAGAGGCTGACTTGAACAATGATTCAAATCTCAGATCTAGACATCTAAATTTCTTCTCAGTCCATCCCAAGCAGGATAGTAGGCAATTTCAATGTGGACTTGATTTTCACATCAACCAAAAAATTTGGATTCACAGCACCCATCTTTAAAATAAATAAATAATCTAATGTAAAGCTGCTGAAAGAAGAATAAACCATCTGTTAACTTCCATGTTTTGGATACAAAATAATCTTTATTTGGAGGTGTAAAAGTGAAGGTACTACTTTTTTGTTGCAATTATACAGCAGGGGCTAAAATACGTCGCAGTGTATGTTCTAGTTACTTTGTTTCAAAAAAACAGACCTTAATTGGATAATACTAACACTGTATACTGGGTCTGGCTGAGATGGAGTTAATTTTTTTCATAGCAGCCCAAATGTGTTTTGGATTTGTGATTAAAAGTGTTGATAACACACCAGTGTTTTGGCTATTGCTGGGCAGAACTTGCACAGCATCTAGAATTTCTCCTTTTGGCGCTCTGCCCCAGCAGCGAGTAGTCTGGGGGTAGGCAAGAAGCTGGGAGGGGACACAGCTGGGACATCTGACCCCAGCTGACCAAAGGGATATTCCATGCTACATAACCTGCTCAGCAATAAAAACTGAGGGGAGTGGGCTTTGTGGGAGGTAACCATTACTTGGAGGCTGACTGGGCATCAATCTACTAGTGGGAGGTGGTGAATGCTTACCTTTGCATCACTTGGTTTGTTTGTTTGCCTTATTCCTCTTTCTATCACTATTTAAACTGACTTTATCTTGACTTATGATGTTTTTTGCTTTTGCTCTTCCTATTCTCTTCCTTCTCCCATTCAGGGTGGGGACTGAGCAAGTGGCTGGGCAGGGCTTAGCTGCTAGCCAGGGTGAACCCACCACACACCATCGCATTATGAGAATCTTGCACTGCTATAGACAAAAACAACTGATACCTGAAGATAAAGGATAGGAAAAAAAAAATTGAAATACAGTGATTGATCAAAATGCCAATGTATCTGATCTATGTAGTCTAAAGGTGTGAGTCTATACGAACAAGACCTGAAAAATATAAAACCAAGTATTAAGATTAAATGATACCAAGACATATGAAGATCAATAATACATAGATGAGAATAACAAAGTCATAATAGGAACAAAGAATCAGTGCATTTTATCAAGAAGCACTGCATTGACCTACTGAAAGAAAAGCAAATATTAGTGACAATTAACTTTTAGCCAATAAGCCTAGAAAGCAGCAGGTTATAAATGTCCTGTATGACCGTGGTTTATAAAGTAATGCTGTGAGGTCTGCACACGTCCTTCTCCCCCATCCTGCTTTTTTTCTGAAGGATGCTGCAGTGTCTGCTAGAATAGATCAAGCTATGAGCACTTTGCAGAAAGCAATGTGCAAGAAGACTCAGATATGAAGTAAACATCTGTCCAAATTTTTAATGCAATGGCTTGTTCAATAAAAGCTACAGTCAATCTCACCTTTCATGGGAGGTGACTACCATAGTTTGAACACCACATTTTTCATCCTACTGTAATCTTTCAAAATGGCAATGAGTGTCATTAAAAATAATTTCAAACTCAAGAGCAGAGGTCTGATTGTGTTACAGTTCCTCAAGTCAGTAATGCTTTTCGTATTAAACGAGATTGTTTTCTTGAGAAATACTCTCCTTTCCTAACAAAAACATTGCCACGTCTTGAGTACTTCTAACACACTGCCTTCTTAAAAGCAACCAGTATGTTGAGAAACTTCTCCTGTACATAACAGCAATGTCCTTTTTATGTCATGTGGAAGACAATTGGAAGGCAGTGCGCTAGTTGCCCTGTACGCTTGGCAGCATTGAAGACAGGTCTGCAAGCACAAGAAATTAACTTCAGAGATTTCTCAGTTCTGGATGTGAAAAAGTAGAACCTCTGAGCTTTGTCATGTGTTTATATGAGTGTCTGTGCACACAAACCCATGGATGTGTGCAGGCTTAGCTAAACGCTACCAACTCCTCAATGCTTAATAGGACACTAAATTTGTTCATGTTTTGTTAAAGGAACTTTAAAAGTTCACTTTGCTAAGAAAGAACCTTTAAATAGTAAATCTTAAAACTTCATTAAAGTATTTCTGCTTTCTCCTTTGGGTGGCCTAAGAGCTATAGTCAGGCACGCAAGGGTAAAGATTGCTCTGTTTCCATGACTTTTTCATAGCTCCTTTCCTCTCCCATATTGATTCTGTTGTTGACACTAGACAACCTGCAGAGACCAGATAGTTGAGGCTGGATGAAGTGAATCCCAACCCAAGACAGGTAATAGCAATTGTTCCCTGGCTGGATAACCACTATCCAGTATAAAACTGCTTCTTAAAAGCAGAATCCCACTTCCAGACAGACTTATTTCTCCTCTAATGGGATAAACCTTCCATATCATCTCCCTCTGGTCTCTGGCAAAAAGGGCTGCAGTGGTCAGAGCTGCACATGGTCTTCACAGCAGCAGGAACAGAGAACTCCCTTACTTGGCTGATGCAGCAGCTCAGCACTGGTTTTTTAGCATACAGATTTGTGGATGATGCACCAACACAACAACATCAACTCAAGCACTGAGAGACAAGAACACATTTGTTTCCATTGATTTTATGCAACATTTCAGCTTTCTGATGACAATATTTTACAAAAGTATGATTTAACTAACTATTCTTTATCTTTGCTCATTTTCCCAACTTGATGAAGCATTCAGTGCCTTAGAATAATTTTCAGCAGATTTCTTGAAACTGTTTCATGCTCTGTGCTTTTTCACAGATCTGCTACTGGCCTGAAATGTTTATAGTTCTGTGATGTGGATGAGCATTTCTGGTGGTGCTAAAACCTTTTATTGAAGAAAGAAAATTCAGAAATTTCACCTTCATCATGTGTTACTATTTTTTATATTATTTTGCACAAGCAAGCCATCTTTCAAAATTAGGTGAGACTTACAGTTCATTTGAGATGCAAAATATGCAATCCATACAAATCTGGTTTTGGTTTGTGTATAGTTCAGCATTTTGGGGGAGAAAAGATTTCTGGTAAAGTTATAGTAAAATTTTTACATACAACACTGCAGATATTCCTATGAAAAGAATAATAAAACTTGAAAAAGCTTGGATTTTTTTTAAAAAAGATCAACTTTACATGAAAAAACAATGTGAAAAAATCATCCAACCCCATCTGAGCTTTATTCCATATCCACTTTTAAGAAAGAATTATAAGGAAATATTTCTAAGCATGTCAAGTATTTATGAGGTTTAGATTACCATCTATAACCAAGAATGGAGAAAGATCAAAGTACCGTGATTTACCCATGATTAATCAGGAATGTCTCTGACAGACCTCTCCTTCCTCCTTCTGGTTGTAGTGCTGCCTTGAAAAAGTAGCAGGCTACTCTTACATTACAGTTAATCATGTGGTATTTTAGAAAATTCAAACAAAATATTTCCTTTTTTTACAAACATTCCCAAAATTAGATGTTTCACAAGCTGACAGAGATTTCATTACATCTGAATTTGTTTTCCTAGTACTTCATGAAGTGCTTTTTCATCTGACAATTTAAAATGCATCCCACAGATAGAAATGTGCAGGCCATAATACACATAAAATGAACAGAGCCTTTAAACAATGTTTTTGCCTGTAAAGGAAAAGAACAGCAACTGAGAGATATAAATCAAACCATTGCTCATGGAAATACCACAGTGAAAGGTAAAACTAACAAGAATAAAGAAATGTATGAGGCTGCTTGTATGCATCACCAGCCTCTGTTTGCTTGAAAACCGACAATAAACAATCTTTTCATAGAGTAAGATGAAAGGCTGTTGCTTTGTGCATTTTATGAGACCAATTAACTATGCATGTACTCATACACAAATCATGAAGTTGCAGAGTGCCATAAAATAAAGAAAATTTATAATATAAGAAAATGTGGAGGACATTAGTAAAAACTCAGTGTAAATCAACTGCTATTTGCTGCTTGTTTAGGTTGATTTCCCAGAGCACACCTCAAGGAAAAAAAATCATTTGATAACATGTACTTGAAGTTTTACCTGCATAAACTTCTGTAATTACACTTTCTACAGAAAAGGAAACACAGATGACTGAGTGCTATGCCAAAAGCCAGAAAGATGACTCAGAATCCCATCTGAGCTATTTGTGTGGCCCAGAGCGAGTCTCATAATCTGTGGGGATTTCAGGCATTCCACCTGCAAGCCCAGAGATACTAGTACTCATCTATCCTGGAAATATCATAATACTCCAATTCTGGCATATTTTCCTTGGCTTGGATTTAATAAACACAATATGATATAATGTTTAGAAAAGAGTAGAGACAAAAGTCTTTATCCTCAATGATGGTATGTGTGCCGTAAAATATACAAGTGACTTAAAATGTACAGCTCTATTACTAATGCCTCTTCAGTTCAGTGCCCAAATGAAGAAAAAAACCTGAAAACAGCTGAAAAAAAAGTTCATGTGAAATGGCAATATTTTAGCACTTTTTTAAAACTCCGGAAAACTTCATTTCAGATTAACCCAAAACGTTTCAGTCTTCTGAGAACGCTTGATTCCTGTTCAATTTATGCAAAGAAGGCACCCTGTCCTATAGACAGTGTGCCACATCCCACCCAGAGGGGACGGGCTGAGACGAGCTGACAGCTCAGTGCCCACCTCATGCTTGTGGCAGTTATGACAGGGAAATACTTCATTAAAACTTTATGGCAAAAAGCTGAGGAAATCATTGCACAAAGAAATGAACTTATTCAGGCCTGAAACAAGACAATATTTATCCAGTGAGACTTTATCAGGTACATCACAATACAATTTTGTTCTCCATTTGAAGGAGTCTGCCTTTTAAAAAAGTCAAATTGACATGAAAGTGCTCAAGTCTGCAATGACATCTGAAAAGTGGAGATTAACTTCCCTGGGGAAAAGCCAGCTTTATATAACTAAACAGTCCCCAATACCAAAGCACACTTTGAAACTGCTAGTTGACAATAAAAACTCTTTAGAAGCATTAGCAGTTCTCCTGTCCTGCCTGCTACAGTTCCCTCAGTGTGCACCACTTGCCCCATCTCCACTGCGCAGGGCTTTTTTATGTTTGTGGAGACTTTGACCTGAACCAAGGGACAGGACAAGTCCTATCCCCATATCCCAGAGCCTGCTGCAGGGCAGGCAAAACCAGGCCATTCCTACCTTTGCTCTGTTTTACCTAAATGCACCTGGATGGAGGAGCCCAAAGCTATTTCATTTCATATCTGTGTCACGTGTCATTACCAGCCACTTTTCTGATGAATTTTCTTGGATTTCTGCTGAGCACATTTCCAACACAACCTTATCAAAACTCCCCAACACTACCTAAATCAGCAAATGCCTAATGAAGGTTTAAAAATATTATTATCATAGAATCATAGAAAGGTTTCAGCTGGAAGGGACCTTTAGCGGTCATCCAGTCCAACCCCCCTGCAATGAGCAGGGACATCTTCAACTAGACCAGGTTGCTCAGAGCCCCATCCAACCTGGCCTTGAATGTTTCCAGGGATGAGGCATCTGCCACCTCTCTGGGCAACCTGTGCCAGTGTTTCACCTCCCTCATTGTAAAAAAACTTCTTCCGTAGATGTAGTCTGAATCTACCCTCCTTTAGTTTAAAACCATTACACCTGTCCTATCACAAAAGGCCTTGCTAAAAAGTTTGTCCCCATCTTTGTTTTAGTCCCCCTTTAATTAATTCATTATTTTTAATTTAATTTTATTAATTTATATTATATTAATTTACTAAATTAAGTTAAATAATTAAATTAAATTAAATTAATTATTATAGTTTAGTGAAACTGAGCAGCTATTACAAATCTGTGCCTGTCTTGAAGCTGTGTTTCATCTTCAGGTGTGAAGAAAGGGTCATGTACGTATGTGCATAACTTTCTGCCAATACCTTCATTTGAAAAACCCTTTATGACTTTCTCTGCATAAGAAAGATTTCTTAAAAAGTCTCTGTGGAATTTCACTTGATCATTAGGGGATAGCTGAAAAGTGATAGTACACACTCATATGTGACTATTCAAAATGTGATAAATAATGCTTTCCTGATTTTTAGCAAACTCAAGCTAAAATGCTTGTCATTTCTGCCTTCAGAGCTGAGCCTGGAAGTCTGCTTTACAGCATCTGTCAGGTAAATGGACCCTGCTAATCATTTACAGTGGTTTTGCCACTGGACTTCCTTGTTTGAATGCAGACAATCAAACTCACAAATCCAATTCTGGGCATGAAACATCTGTGTCACCTATCTCTAGATGTTATTTCATGAAAACAGATGAGCTAACCGAACTACTCATCACCTCCAAACAGTAAAGTCTCCATCCCTCATCTCAGCTTCACACTCTTACACCCCCTTGACCTTCTACTTGTCTATTGCTGGCTCTGGCAACTTGGCCAGAGCCAACATTGGCCTGTTGCTTGATGAGAATGGTCACCACACGAGCAGGGCCATGGATAAGGCAGAGACGTTTAATGCTTTCTTCACCTCGGTCTTCAAAACCGATGGTGGGCTCAGGGACTCCCAGAGCCCTGGACTAGAGAACCATGACTGTGGGAGTGGTAACCTCCTAATAAACCCTGAACTTGTGCAGGACTTGCTGCTCCAGCTGGATCCCTATAAGTCAATGGGGCCTGATGGGATTCATCCGAGGGTACTTAAAGAGCTGGCTGATGTCATAGTGAGACCTCTCTCAATGATTTTTCAATGTTCTTGGGAGTTTGGAGAGGTCCCGGTTGACTGGAAGCTGGCAAACGCTGTCCCAATCTTCAAGAAGGGCAACAGGGATGACCCTGGTAACTACAGGCCTGACAGTCTCACTTCTGTGCCTGGCAAAATTATGGAGAAGATCATTCTGGGAGTGATTGAAAAACACCTGAAAGACAATGCAGTCATTGGTCCTAGCCAGCATGGGTTCATGAGGGGAAAGTCCTGACTAAAAAATCTGATTTCCTTCTATGAGAAGGTTACCCACCTAGTTGAACAAGGGAAGCCAGTCTATGTGATCTTTTTGGATTTCAGTAAAGCTTTGGATACCACCTCTCACAGTATCCTTCTGGACAAAATGTCCACATACAGCTGGACAAACACGTAATGCAATGGGTGAGCAATTGGCTGATGGGTCGGGCTCAAAGGGTTATAGTAAATGCGGTTACATTGGGCTGGCAGCCAGTCACTAGTGGGGTTCTGCAGGGATCCATCTTAGGGCCAGTACTCTTTAACGTCTTCATAAATGACTTGGATGCGGGACTGGAAAGAATACTAATTAAGTTTGCTGATAACACAAAATTGGGAGGAGCTGTTGATGCTCTTGAGGGCAGAGAGATCCGGACAGACAGGAGAGCTGGGCAATCACCAACCATATGAAGTGTAACAAGAGCAAGTGCCAGCTTTTGCACCTAAGGCACGGCAACCCTAGATGTACATACAGACTGGGGACTGAGAGGCTGGAGAGCAGCTCCCCAGAGAGCGATCTGGCTTTCTGTTTGATGGCAAGTTGAACATGAGCCAACAGTGTGCCCTGGCAGCCAAGAGGGCCAACCGTGTCCTGGGGTGCATCAAGAACTGCATTGCAGCCAGTCGAGGGAGGGGATTGTCCCGCTCTGCTCTGCGTTGGTGCAGCCTCACCTCGAGTGCTGTGTGCAGTTTTGCAGTTTTGCAGTTTGGCCACAGTACATTAAGGATACAAAGCTACTAGAGAGTGTCCAGAGGAGGGCCTAAAGTTGGTGAAGGTTTTAGAGAAGAAACTGTAAAAGGAGCAGCTAAAGTCACTTGGTTTGTTCAACCTGGAGAAGAGGAGACTAAGGGGAGACCACATTGTGGTCTACAGCTTCCTCACAAGGGGAGGAGGAAGGGCAGGCGCTGATCTCTTCTCTCTGGTGACCAATGATAAGACCGGAGGGAATGGCAGGAAGATGTGCACGGGAGGTTTAGGTTGGATATTAGGAGAAGGTTCTTCCCCCAGAGAGTGGTGGAGCACTGGAACAGGCTCCCCAGGGAGGCAGTCACAGCGCTAAGCCTAGCAATATTCAAGAAGCACTTGGACAACACCCTCAGAGACATGGTGTGAATTTTTTGGGGTTGTCCTGTGCAGGGACAGGTGTTGGATTTTATGATCCTTGTGGGTCCCTTCCAACTCAGGACAATCTATGATTCTATGATTCTATGATTCTAACTTCTGCAGATCCTTCTCTGAGTTGATTCTGCTCAACAGACTGGCAGAAAACTAACCCATGTATACATCTGTGTTGAGTGGATGAACTGAATCTTGCATCTTGACATGTGCAATAGAAGCAAAACACCATTGACATCAGAAAATACTATAGCAGAACTGGGAAGATCTTTCCATAATGTCCTGGTTTTGGCTGGAATGGAATTAATTTTCCTCATAGCAGCTAGTATGGGGCTATGTTTCGGATTTGTGCTAAAAACGGTGTTGATAATGTGGAGATGTTTTAGTTGTTGCTAAGTAGTGCTTACACTAGTCAAGGACTTTTTCAGCTTCCCATGCTCTGACATGTGCACAAGAAGCCGGGAGGGGACACAGCTGGGACAGCTGATCCAACTGACCGAAGGGATATTCCATACCATATGACGTCATGCTCAGCATATAAAGCTGGGGGAAGAAGAAGGAGGAAGTGGGGGGGACACGTTTAGAGTGATGGCATTTGTCTTTGCAAGTAACCTTTACATGTGATGGAGCCATGCTTTCCTGTAATGGCTGAACACCTGCCTGCCCATGGGAAGGAGTGAATGAATTCCTTGTTTTGCTTTGCTTGCTTGCATGACTTTTGCTTTACCTGTTAAACTGTCTTTATCTCAGCCCATGAGTTTTCTCACTTTTACTCTTCTGATTCTCACCCCCATCCCACTGCGGGGTGAGTGAGTGGCTGTTGCTGACTGGGGCTAAACCACGACACCTAAGAGTCAGGCTGAGTAGAAAACAAGTTATGATCCTATTTTTTAGAACTTGTTCGTAAGTCTTAGAATGAAAGCAAACCCCTGTATTTTCCCTAGAATATTCAGCTCTTACTGTGAAGCACAAGTGACATTTTAGAAGACAGGGGAATTCCTTGGTTCACTCAGTTCCTGCATGGCACAATGCTCCCATTGCTATTTCTTAATGTTCACCTCCTAGATGCAGAAGACAAAGCTTTCACTTAATCCTGTTCTCCAGTGTCTTTGGTGTGTTTCCTGATATTCTGCTACATTCCTTTCCTAAAGTACCTCTTCTGTATTTGTTTTCCTGTCCTAACTAGTGTTAGCAACACCTTGTGGCTTAGCATCATCTTGAATTTTATTGAAGTGCTATTAACTACATCTTTCAGATTAAAAATGACTTTTAAATTAGATAATACTCACTCCTTCTCAAGCATATCCTAATAACTTTTTGTCACTTATTATAATGATTTATTTTTAGGCTTTAGGTCACTTTGTACAAGCCTGACAAAATGTTGTAGCTAAATTTACTATTCATCAAATTGGAGTTTCTATTATGAATCTAAATTTGTGTCTAATCCCTTAAGCAGTTTCGATTCTCATATAAAATTAGTGTCCAAATTCACAGAGCTCCTGCACAAAGATAGTGGAATCTAGTCCTAATTTAAAATATTTAAAATTAGATGTGTATATGTAGGTGTCTACTTTTGAGCTACATATCTCGGAATTGCTCCCATTGCAATCAGCTGCAACATGGTCATTGTGCTCACAAGAGACTGGAGAGCTCTGAGATCTTTCTGAAAGTTGCACACTCAGCACTAGTAGGGCCATTTGAAATAGTCCCTCACGTCATTCCTGCCCTCCAGCTGTCACTCCAGAAGGATACAACTCTCCTGTTGGACCTGTGTTATATCTGCCAGTCTCCTACTAATATGAAGGATGCAGCACTGAATTCCTCTGTAAAGACAAATTAATTACTCTCCAGGCTCTATTGCATCCCTGTTGGCTAGACATCCCATTGATATGAACCTACACACCTAGCTCACATGTTGGCACCTAAATTAAGGTGTCAGACTCATTTCTGTGTGATGCTGCCCTTTTATTATCCTACAATTAAAGGTTGTATCACACATTCAGGATATGGGAGATGTAGGTTCAATTTCTTTTCTGTATTTAAGAAATTTTACATCTTCTATCACTTAGGTACATCTCATCGGCAGCCAGCTGGGTATTAATTTCAGTTTCTCTGCTGGAATGGTTCACATTTTTTCTAAAATGCTCAGTGAGTACAGGAAGGATAAAAGGCAAATGATACTTTATCCCACTAGTTCAGACCTTGTAGAAGTGAGATAATTGGATCTCTTGCCTGGTTAAGTGCTCCAGTGAATGCTTAACTGTTCTCAGGCAGTGGAATAATGTCAACAAAAAGCAGAGAAATGTGAGTCTCATAATAACTTTGACTCTTTAAGGACTTTCACAGGAGAAGGAAGATACTTTTAAGAGTACCTTGGTAAATGAGTTAAAATTGATCCTACGTTTTTAATTTCCTGACTGATTATGATGAGCAACTGGACCAAAGAGGAATATATCCCATTTCAGTGTCTTCTTTTTTTTTTTTTTTTTAATTAGATTGAGGGATTTGGTTTTGAATTAATCAAATACACTTTGTTTTAAAGTTGCTAAAAAACTGAAATATAAAATGATCACACAGCTCTGATTTTCCATACCTATACTCATTCTACAAGATTTTGTGCTATTATTTCAGATTAAAATTTCTGATTCCAAAGAAATATATTGTCGGAGATGGGTATGTCAAAATATTGGTGTTTAGTAGAAAATATATTCTAGCAAGATATGATCTTCACTGTGTTTTTTGTACTTAGTCTAAAAAATGGAACACATGCCAAATAATTACTCCACACATCCAGTTTAAGCCAGTATTTAAAGGGTAGTGAAAGACAAGATAATCTTTTTGGATTTACTGTATAATGTTTACCCTCATCAGTAAAGGACTAGCTCTTGAAGCCTTCAAAAAATAGCAATTTTCATCTACCTGGTATATTTTAAAAGAGAAAGAATTAACCACCATCAGTAATGATTCTGCTGTGAGCCAAATGCAGAAAAGAGCAGTTCCAACACTCAAGGTATTTAACACTGTTAAAATTAAAAAGAACATCTGCTTTCATCAGGATAATATTCATAAGTGCATCTTCTAAGAAACAAAAGATACTCGAAGCCTCAAACTGAATCAATCAAAAAAGAAACTTCCAGGTATGCTCAACGATTTTTCTGAGCAGAACTTATATGAACTATGATTAATAACACAATTTACAAATATAGAATTCCCAAATTCTGTGTATTATTATTATTATAAAAACGTGTGGGGTAATGTGAGTTTAAAAAAGTGGTCATGCTATTAATTGTGATGGAAAATCTTTCAAAAGCGTGTGTGTATCTACTGATTTAAAACAAACATGCTATGGAATTTTCAAAAGTAGTTTAAGTATTTAAATGCTTTGAGAGGATTATAACAATTCCTCAACTTGCCTATTCCTCTTTTTAGGAACCTAAGATGGCCTTGGCCAGTAATCTAGCCTTGAAGTCTCTAGAAGAAGAAGAGTACTAAAACTGCACATATAGATTTATGTATAAATTCTTCTCAGACATTGTGCCTTTCACAGCAGGAATAAACTGATCTAACTTGCCCCTGGTGGGAGAACTGTTTGAAAAAAGTTCAAGATAAAATTACATTAAAAAATAAATTTTAAAGTGGAATGTCTGATCAAAATTTTGATATTTTCCACCATGAAAAACTGGACAGCACTGAAAAGTTTTAGTCTGATAATGGCAAAGCATTACTTCTTGGTGTGGTGAAGAGCTCCTAAAACAGATTTTTTACTGATTTAAAAATAAAAATATTTCAGCATTGCCTCAACAAAGCAAAATTATTTGTTTCAATAATTCCCAGTGCAATCAGTGACATTAACAGAAGCAGAGTACTCTGAACATAACCATCAATGGGTGAGTCAAGAGTAGAAAGAGGTGAATTTTTCTGCTGTATTTTTCTAAAACTGGATTTCTTCTTTTTCCCCAGAAGATCTGGGGAGAATATATTTTTAGACCTGAAGAAACTTGTTCTTTAATGAAACCAAAATGTTCCCCTGAAACATATACTTTTCTGTCCAGTAAAGTTTTATTATGTGTTGGATGAAAATTTTGGTCAAAATAAGAGAATGAAAGCCGGAGAAAAAAGGGAAGTGAGAAAGAACGGCAAAATACTCTTATGGTACATCTTTACAAGAGTCAATAATCCAGTGTTTATCTGAAATAGAAACAAAATCTAGGTTCAAACCACTAGTCTAAATCCTAATTCTCCCATACTGCAAAGAAATACTAAAGATTTTTAGCTATGTTAGGTGTTCCTTGGATTTTTCATTAAAAGATAAAAAAAAGGAGATTAATTCCATTCTGTTACAGAATGAAAACCAATTATAAGTTCTTGAAATATGTGGCCATACAATATTCACATTTTCCAGTCAGCCCCAGGCTCAGCCCAGTGTCTTGTCTGTGCACACAAGGTTTAATAAGAACTTGCAGGACTGGCTCTTGGCATTGAGGGTGCACCAGTTCTCTGCGAGGCACTGGCCTGTACATTTTAACAAAGAGATCATGGCCTAATTAATTCTTAAGGTACACTTGAACAAAGTATCTGCATTCTTTAACTTCCTTCTTATTCCTAAAAAGCTTTATGGATTTTTGCAGAGGGATAAAGCCACACACTTTTCTCGGTCCCCATCTCTATCCCCTTCCAACAGTGGTTCTGAGCAGCACTCACTTTCATGGAGGCCAGGCCCTACTTGGCTCTGTGCCAGGGAACACATTTGCACTTTTACAATGTCCCTGTGTGTGTGCATCTTCTTAAAAACTCAGCTTGGAGTGTTTGTGGATTCACCTGAAAAATCACAGGAGCTGCAAATGCAGATTAACCACACAATTATCCGATCTCATGGTGTATGCAATTATTTTAAGGTAATTTATGTGTTTCTGTCATTTTTAAGGACTCTGGAAATAAAGTAGGTCTAGATAAATAGATGGATAGATAGATAGATAGATAGATAGATAGATAGATAGATGGATGGATGGATGGATGGATGGATGGATATCTTTCTTTGTGTGTTATTAACATCTAGTAGTGAGGAAAATTACCAAGAAAAGCATGTTCATGGCAAGAAAACATAGAATCATTAAGATTCTTAAAAGAAATTCAATGCGAATTTCTATGACTTGTCCCCTGCGTTAGTCTCAGAACATATGAACAACAATTAATACATTCCTGAGTGTGGCAGGTCTATTTACCTTAAAATTCTCACGGTCCAATAATGGGTCACAAAAAATACTTTTCTTCTATATTGGCTTTACTGACTAAATGCTGCTGTTTAACATTACTGGAATGAATTATGAGGTCCTGAACCGCATCAAGGCAGTAAGTGTTATACATACAGATAACACATGTCCGTCCCATGATACTGATCATTACTAACCCTAATGCAACACAAAGAACAAACAAAAAATATTCCTATATTGCCAAATCTTTCAAAGTCACTTAACAGACTTGAAACAGTATTTTTCAATCAGGGTTATAGTTTTTAACTTTATTTTCTGCTTAATTCCTCTTCTCAACAATATTTAATCAGCCTAAAATTAAATATGGCAAGTTTTGTTTTCTATGAGAATGGAAAAATTTCTCTGTATTACAAATCAGAAATTAAGACACTCATTAAAATTATACATTAAGTAAAAATTGCGCTGTACCATGTGATACATCACATTTTTGTATGCTTGCAAAAATTGCCTACAAAGATTTGCATGTCAGTAACATAACCTCCCAAGACCTTATTTTCTACTGAAAATATTCCAATTAACTCCTAAAGCTGCTCACATTTCACACACTCCAATGCCTGTGAATCACTTTTTTCTTATTAGTATCTGTTGTGCCATTTCATAGATTTTAAAGCCATATATCATGGAAATTTAATTTGATCTTCTAGGTAACTTTTGACACACTGTTTCACTCAATAATTCTTGCACCCACCTTAGCAGTTCATGCTTAAATTAAGCATGTCTTCAAAACATTTAATCTCAATTTAAAGATTCCAAGTGATGAAGAATTGATCACATTCTTGGCAATCTGTTGTAAAACAGTTATATGCCAGTCTTTCCACTGCTCAACCTTTTCTGACTTAAACTGCTAGACATGGTATCTCACAAGTACTATGTGAGATTAAAAGCTTTTCCTAAATTAAATATCTTCAGCATATGTAAACTAATATTGGCCATGGTCATTTTTTTCCTCTTCTTCTGTTTTACAAGAGAATTACCTTGAAAACCTGAATGTGTTTATCAAAGCTGAGATTTGCTGAATACGACCAGAGACAATTCAGTGTTGATTGCTACAAGCTGGTATGTGTTGCTGTGGCAATCCACAAACATAGGTCTCTTTTTCAGAGTTCACTTTTGCAGGCATCTCAGAGCTTCTGTTTTCTCAATCCACAATACACAAATTTCATATCTACATGATTCTACTGTATGATATTCAAAAGTTTTATGCAGATACCACCTGTATTTTATATGTCAGAATGTGGTTCTTCTAACCCAGCATTAGTTTGCAGTATCCCAAATATGTGTTAAACAAAATTTTTAGGTGCAATCCCCTTTGAATGTAAATCTATTGATTAAAAAAAAAGTCAAGAATAATGAAAGCACTGAGACTAAAAGAGTATCCATCACTTATCATATTCCTTTTTCTTTTCCTATTACATGCCTTTAATCTCCATGAGAGCAGCTGTTCAAATACCTAGTACACTTACAGTCAAGGAACTGCTTGCTAAGAAAAAGCCTATTTTTTGTCACCAACTATGTAAGGCTGAGGTTAGTAAACCCATGAAATCCTACTGTAATAAATGTGAAGACCAGCTGGTATATGTATATTCAACTAAAAATCGAATGAGTCCATGCTAGTATGCTTCCTTTGTGCTATTCCAGAAGTCCTATGGTCATAATGAAGAAGGGGTATGATTCTGCTTTATCTTGGGCTCAGTATAAGGATGATACTGTTACAGGCTTCTGGACTAAGGAAGAGTCACATCTAGTAATGCCTTTAAGTGTCTGTAGAGACACACTCTGAAACACACTGAAGGGCTTTCCAATCCTAGAAAGCTGCTTATACCAAGTTTGTAATAGAGCACAAAGTAGAATCCAGGACAATGAAGTCCCAGACTTGCTCAGCATTCAGGCAAGCATTCTTCCTTTAAGGGGATGTAAGTGCATATTATGCAATGTAGGTTGGTTAAATACATTTTGGTTTACTCACAGAAATGTTGGTTGGAACGAATCTCTGAAGGTCAAAGTCCAGTCTTCTGCTTGCGGTGGGACTAACACCAAGACTAGATCAGGTCAACAATGGCTTTACCTGCTTTATTTTGTATATTTTCTCTCACTTTGATTAAAAAAAAAAAAAAAAAAAAAACCACCACAGTAGAAAACACTAGTTTGGGATTTTTCTTCATCTTACATTTTTCATGATTTTGGAGATTCCAACACACTCTTAAATTAGGGAAAAGTCAAAACATATTTCAGACATCTCCAAGAAGTTCCTGATATTTCTGCTGTTTGGTCATATCTGCAAACTAATCTGAGTTCTTAGTTGTAGGGTCATAGGTCAGATTTCCTCATACTTACATTAACTAAGTGATCATCAGTGCTAGTCGGTTCTTTTAGCATTAAATCATCTAAATAATACTGTATTTTGAAATATATTCTGTTATATATAGATCATATAAATCTAGTAATAGATAAGTATCTATCTAGTAGCTAGATACTTATGAGATGTTGGAAGCACTAAGTATAACTTTGCAAGGCCAGATGTAACTCTACAAGTCATGCAACTGGTTTTCCATGGTAATTGTGACTATATTGCAATGCTACTCCTTCCTCCTTGTGCACCCATTAATTTTGTTATTATTTTTATAATTCTGTATCAGGACAAATATTACATGCTTTCTACACATTTCAACAATAGATGGGCAGGGTTACTTTTGATTTCTTACCTATGCGTGCTTCTATGCTGGTTGTGTATTTGCTGTAGTCTTATTATCCTCAAAACAAGAATATTTACTAAAATTGCTGCTATAAATTAAAGAAGTGATATAACATGTCATATAACATCAGATAAAATGTTCTGAACAAACCTTTATATTTCCCCAGCTCTATTTCAAAAAGTTGCCACAAGAACAACCAGAAATCTTGATGATAAAACATAATTTTATGGCACCTTTAACAGAAACTGCATAGCGTAAGTATCCCACAAGAGCAAGATTTTTTTAGGAGACCAGTGTGAATGGGGATCCCAAATCCCATTTCAACTTTCAATAGAAAAATCACCTACTCTTCAGCTGAGCTAACTTGAACTATTTCTGGTCCTAAAAGGCTTCTCATGAGCTTCTCATGAGTACCCTTCCAAGATGGACATATAGCTTGCAGTATCCCACTAACCCACTTAACATTAGCTCAAGTTCCCCTGCAGTATTACTACACACAAAGCTTCAAAAACCCAACTCTAAAGCCTCACTAAAGAGCGATGCATTTTTGCATTCAGTTGCATTAACGTGAAACTGCAGAATTAAGAAGTGTTTTGTGTGCTCCTTTGTCTACAGCCATTGCAAGTGAAGGTAGTTGAAACACTCCAGCTTTAGAGTGAGGTACTCAGAGGAGAAGTTCAGCAGCCCTGGGGCTATAAATGGCATCAGCAGCCACCCACGATTTCCTAAACATGCATTGTATCTCGAGAAGCAGCTAAGCTGCTGCTTGAATGCGGAGTCCTGCGCCTGAGACACACTGAGGAGATGGTACGGATCCTGGGTTACTCTTTTCATGAAGGGGTTAATTTCCACCAGCAAAATGGAGATTTGAAACATTTAGCTTCAGGCCTTCCATCTAGCTTTTCACTATTTGAGGAATAATCCAGTGCAAAATCCTAAAGATTTTGTTATCTCAGGACATTTGTTCTCATCTATTCCTAACCTTTCTCTTGGCAAACAGTAAGAGTAATCTTATGGGATGAAATTCTCTGCCGTTACAACAAGGGCACTACATCGAAAGGTTGCTAGGGCATCAGCACATGATAATTTGGCCTTTTTATCATTTCTACTAAGCTTAATGAAAATGGCAACATTAACCCTCCTTACTACAGGCATTTAACTTTGCGCCCAAGGTGGGAGCCTGTGTACTGTGTGGAGCAGGGAGTGAGGGAGGATCCCAACGCGGCTGTTCTCAACCGCTCTCTAAAGGCTACCTTTACTACAAAGGGACTCTGGGTCCCAATATAGGCATCCAAGTCAAAGGTCTAAAATTATGTCCTAGCCCCGGTATATCCAATTTTTCTGCACTTCATAATGTCAGGCTGCGTGCGACATTGTGATCAGGGCCACACCACTCAAAGGTGCTCAGAGCTGCAGCCATCAGTTGCACATAGCCTATTGCTCATGGAAAATTCTGATGCCTTGGTAAAATATAATGACCTATAATTGTGTTTGTGGAGGACTGTAATTAGCGATAAACCAAAGCTGGGAAATAGTGTAGGTGAATTACAATATATAGAATTATAGGGCCAGTTCTTTCTGCCATTTGATTTTGTAGAAACAGAGCCACAAAGTAGTTGCAGCTCCACTCCTCACACCCCGCTAAGCGGGGTAGAAACTGAATTTTACTCCATCTCCAACTGGGAATTGTTGCTGCTCAGCAAGCCCAAAAACTGTAGGGGTGAATAACGTCATACCCCAAGAATAACTTAAAGTTAGGATGTTTCCAGGGACAAAAGAGGCCTGAACTCACTTGAGTACAAGAGGGAGTTAAATGTGAGGACGCCACATTCTGAGCAAGTGCTATGATTGCACAAGGACAGCAGCATAATACTGAAGACTCAAAAGAAGTAACCGTACTTGCTTCTGCTTTAGAAAGAAAAAAGAGGTGCCATCCGTGCAGAATTCAGAGATGAGAGTCTCAAGTGAAGAGAAGCACTTATCTGCCACCCGGCATGAGGCATCTCAGCCCTGGGGAGAAATGACATTTAATACATATTCCATTTTCAGTGTTTCCCCACAGGCTGTCCTTAGGTGACTTCCCAGTCAGTGCACTGTGTTTTAGCTGCTCTCAGCTTCAGGCACTCTCTGTTTTGGGGCACCGTTTTTCCTTCCCAGGCACTTTATGGGGACATCAAACATTGTGGTGGGTTGATCCTGGCTGGATGCCAGGTGCCCACCAAAGCCACTCTATCACTGCTCTCCTCAGCTGGACAGGGGAGAGAAAATATAACGAAAGGCTTCTGGGTTGAGATAAGGACAGGGAGATCACAGGCAAAACAGACTTGGAGAAATTAGCTTAATTTATTAATAATCAAATCAGAGTAGAGTAATGAGAAATAAAAACCAAATCTTAAAACACCTTCCCCCCACCCCTTCCCTCTTCCCAGGCTTAACTTCACTCTTGATTTTCTCCACCTCCTCCCCTCAGCAGCGCAGGGGGATGGGGAATGGGTGTTGGGGTCAGTCCATCACACATCTCTGCCACTCCTTCCTCCTTAGCGGGAGGACTCCTCACACTCTTCTCCTGCTCCATCGTAGGGTCCCTCCCACAGGAGACAGTCCTCCATGAGCTTCTCCATCATGGGTCCTTCCCACAGATTGCAGTTCTTCACAAGCTGCTCCAGCGTGGGTCCCTTCCACAGGGTGCCATCCTTCAGGAACAGACTGCTCCAGCATAGGTCCCCCACAGGGTCACAAGTCCTGCCAGCAAACCTGCCCCAGCGTGGGCTCCTCTCCCCATGGGACCACAGGTCCTGCCAGGAGCCTGCTCCAGCACGGGCTTCCCATGAGGTTACAGCCTCCTTCAGAGGACATCCAGCTGCTCCAGCATGGGGTCGTCCACAGGCTGCAGGTGGATATCTGCTGCACCGCTAACCTCCCTGGGCTGCAGGGGGACAGCCTGCCTCACCATGGTCTTCACCAGGGGCTGCAGGGGAATCTCTGCTCCGGCGCCTGGAGCACCTCCTCCCCCTCCTTCTTCACTGGCCTTGGTGTCTGCAGAATCATTCCTCTCACATATTCTCACTCCTCTCTCCAGCTGCAATTGTGCATGTTTTTTTTTTTTTTTTGTTGTTCCTCCTTCTTAAATATGTTATCCCAGAGGCACTACTATGGCTCTGGCCAGTGGTGGGTCCATCTTGGAGCCGACTGGCATTGGCTCTAGTGGACATAGGGGAAGCTTCTAGCAGCTGCTCACAGAAGCCACCCCTGTAGCCACCCCAGCTACCAAAGCCTTGCCATGCAAACCCAATACAAGAATATAGCAGCTATGGGGGATTTCACTACAACAATGAAGTGCCTGAACATTTGATTGCACCAGCACCAGAAAAAATTAGAAGTCTTAGTATTACCCATCTCATGGGGGAGAACACCATTGTGAGAGTCAGAGCATTAAATATTGTGAGGTGCTCAGAAATGATAATAATTAGGGGCTGTGGAAGAGCACCAAGGTGTGCTCAGTTGCAACTCATTTGATTTGACAAGGTCCCCCACAGCATCCTTCTCTCTAAACTGGAGAGATACGAATTTGATGGGTGGACTGTTCAGTGGATAAGGAATTGTTTGGACAGTCACATCCAGAGGGCAGTGGTCAATGGCTCGATGTCCAGATGGAGACCGGTGACAAGTGGTGTCCCTCAGGGGTCCATACTGGGACCAGTACTATTATCTTCATTGACGACATAGACAGTGGGATTGAGTGCACCCTCAGCAAGTTTGCAGATGACACCAAGGTGAGCGGTGCAGTTGACACACCAGAAGGATGGGATGTCATCCAAAGAGACCTAGACAAGCTGGAGAGGTGGGCCTGTGAGAACCTCATGAGGTTCAACAAGGACAAGTGCAAGGTCCTGCACCTGGGTCGGGGCAACCCCCGGTATCAATACAGGCTGGGGGATGAAGGGATTGAGAGCAGCCCTGTGGAGAAGGACTTGGGGGTACTGGTTAATTAAAACCTGGACATGAGCCAACAATGTGCTCTTGCAGCCCAGAAAGCCAACTGTATCCTGGGCTGCATCAAAAGCAGCGAGGCCAGCAGGTCGAGGGAGGTGATTCTGCCCCTCTGCTCCGCTCTGGTGAGACCCCACCTGCAGTGCTGCGTCCAGCTCTGGAGCCCTCAGCACAGGAAGGACATGGACCTGTTGGAGCAGGTCCAGAGGAGGGCCACAAAAATGATCAGAGGGGTGGAACACCTCTGCTATGAAGACAGGCTGAGAGGGTTGGGGTTGTTCAGCCTGGAGAAGAGAAGGCTGCAGGGAGACCTTGTGGTGGCCTTTCAGTACTTAAAGGGGGACCATTGGAAAGATGGGGACAATCTCTTTAGCAGGGTCTGTAGCAGTAGGACAAGCGGTAATGGTTTTAAACTAAAGGAGGGTAGATTTAGACTGGATATAAGGAAGAAATTTTTTACAATGAGGGTGGTGAAACATTGGAACAGGTTGCCCAGAGAGGTGGCAGATGCCCCATCCCTGGAAACATTCAAGGTGAGGTTGGATGGGGCTCTGAGCAACCTGATCTAGTTGAAGATGTCCCTGCTCACTGCAAGGGGGTTGGACTAGATGGCCTTTAAAGGTCCCTTCCAACCTAAACCATTCTATGATTCTATGATTCTATGGTTCTAGAAGCATCTGAACTGGCCTATGCCTGAAGTTACTGCAGCAGCAGTTTTCTGCTGCTAGGTCAATGCTTAGCACCAGAGAATTCAGATTAAAGTTAAATGAGCAGAAAATACTGTGGCAGTTCTAGTTCTCCTAGATGTTTATTATTTTTTAATTGTGCATGTTAACCAATAACTTATATTTGATTTTTTATTCATCAGTTGTTTTTCACTAGGTCTTAGTTTCAATTACATCCTTCTAAATATGGTTCTGTGTCATAGCAGTGTTACAGACTGAAAGCAAAATTTTCCCTGTTTAGGAAAAAATAGTATTGTATAACTATTACTCCTCAGGCATAAGGCACAGAGACCTATTAACTTTTTTATTGGAGTTAAAGTGTCGGTCATTTCAATAAATAATTGGAGATATACTGGAGATCTGTGGAGAACATGAATTCTTATGATTGAAACCTTGGCCTTTTTCAAGCTGTGAAATGCTTATATGAAGGAACATTATTATTATGAATATACATGCTTGAATTGTAAGTTCTCAGGGTATAATCTCAGAGTTAGGTATGCATATATGAGTTAGGGATACAGGAACACATACGACTTTATTGTTTGAATAAACAGATGACAAAAGTAGTGATTTACTTTTCATGGTATTTTTGTCTCTTAGCAACCTCAATTATTTTCATCATAGTGCTTTTATGTCTCATTTATGCATCAATTTACAGTACTTGAAAGTGGGTGTTACTATAATCTTTCAGGTTATAAACTGTTCTTTTGGGCTACAAGCTAATTACAAGACAGGATGCCATTTTCTGTATCTTTGAAATGTTAGATCTCTTCTAAATGTTTTTAAATGTTATCAGATTAAATAATTCTCTTATTGGAGTATTAACAGGGCTGGATAACCTGAGAGGCATTTTTCCTGGAGAATTTAGTCTCAGACCTCAAGCCTGCATAAATGAAAACACATTCTTAACTTTCACATATTCTTTGTGCATCACCTTTGGATCTGAATTACATACTTTGAGCACATATATGTTTCTTGGTTCTATTTATTGGACACAGACATTGACTACTTCTCTGCTTTGGCTTTCTATACAAGCCCTTTTCTTTGGAGATTTTTTATTAATTTACTTTAGGAAGATTAACCTCACATAGCCTAAAAGTTGTACCAGTTGCATAGGCAGCTCAGTCATTAATTTTCTTATGGGATGTTGTAGTAATCAGCTCCATCATAAAAATTGCAAGAGAAGTAAAAAGAAAAGACAGTGCTGGTAAAGATTCAGGTTTACGTTGGTGTTCTTTTCAAAAGGCATAGGTGCAGATGACATCCATGAAAATATACCAGAAATATGAGAACTCTTAGATACTTTTCTTAATATTTCTTCTTTCTTCATTTTAAGTGTGTAAATTATTAAAATAATTAATAATTAATAATTTAAATATTTTCATATAATTTACATAAGATTAATATTTTAATAATGTAAATTAATTAAAATAAGATTATTTAAATAATATTTCAACTTATGGAAACAGTTATCTTGGAAGAAGTAAGTTCTTGCTAAACTGGGAACCCGAAAAGATTATAATACAAATAGTCTGAGTAAACTAAAATGGAACATTTCTGACTCCAGTAATTAGGCCCAGGTCACTAAGAAAATATTATTTCCTTTTATCCTATGACCATAATTACACTTCTTCACATGTTTCAGTAACAAAGGCTTATGGAAGACTAAATATGGACACCATTCTCAGAGTAAGTGCTCTGGTATCTAAACTAGACGTTCAGCCAATTTGACCTATAACAATACAAGTTGACAACAATGGATTAAAAAAAGGATAATAAACGTTTGGGTAAATAAGAAACACAGACACATGAAAATATAAAAATCCATGCATTTATCACATGTGAAGAAAATAAAGCCCTCCTACTTTTTCTTTTCTAATTTTACATCTATTAATTGATGATACAATGTATGGACTATTTTAATTATATTATGCATTAAAACATCTGATATATTGCACTACTTTGGACTGCTTTCTCTTGGGCTGGAAAACTTAACAGAACTACAGAACTACACAGTCACAGAATGGCTGAGGTGGGAAGACACTTCTGGAGATACTGTCATCCCACAATCTGCTCACAGCAGGGTCAGCTACAGCAGGCTGCCCAGGGCCATGTCCAGTTGAATTTTGAATATCTCCAAGGATGGAGGCTCCACAGCCCCTCTGGGCAACCCATTTCATTGTTTGACCACCCCAAGCATAAAAAAAATTTATCTCATGTTTAAATAGAATTTCTATTATAACAATTTGTGCCCATTGCCTCTTGTCCTCTCACTGGACATCACTGAGAGGGTCTGGCTCTATCTTCTTTACTATCACCCATCAGATATTTAAACACACTTATATAAGCCCCCCAAGCCTTCTCTTCTCCAGGATGACCAGTCCCAGGTCTCTAACATGCTCTCTTACACATGCTCTCTAAAGTCACTCCAGTATGTCCATGTCTCTCTTGTACTGGGGAGCCCAGCACTAGTCCCAGCACTCCAGATGTGTTTCACCAGGGCTAAGCAGAGCAGGAGGATCACCTCCATTGACATGCTGGCAACGCTTTACCTGATGCAGCCCAGGGGCCTGGTGGCCTTCTGTGCCTCAAGGGCACATTGCTGGCTCATGGTCAACTTGGTGTCAACTAAGTCCTACAGGTCCTTTCCTTCAAAGTTGTGCTACAGCCAGTTGGCCCCAGCCTGTCCTGGTGCCTGGGGTTATTCCTCTACAGGGGCAGGACTTGGCATATCCCTTTTAAACTTTAAAAGTTAAACTTTACGAGATCCCTGACGACCCATTACTCCAGCCGTCTGAATGACAGCACGCTCATCTGGATTATCAGTCATAGAACCATAGAATCATAGAATCATTTAGGTTGGAAAAGACCTCTAGGATCATCAAGTCCAACTGCCAACTCAACAATACCATGTCTCCTAAACGTGACCTGAAGTGCCATGTCTATGCATTTTTTTTAACTCCTCCAGGGATGGTGACTCCACCACTTCCTCGGACAGCCTGCTCCAGTGCCTGACAACTCTTTCAGTCAGGAAATTTTTCCTAATATCCAATCTAAATCTCCCCTGATGCAGCTATAAGTGATATCCTCACGTCCTATTGCTTGTTACTTGGGAGAAGAGACCAACACCCACCTCACTACAACCTCCTTTCAGGGAGTTGGAAAGAGCGATAAGGTCTCCCCTCAGCCTCCTCTTCTCCAGGCTAAACAAACCCAGTTCCCTCAGCCTCTCCTCATAAGACCTGCTCTCCAGACCCTTCACCAGCTTCGTTGCCCTTCTCTGGACACGTTCCAGCACCTCAATGTCCTTCTTGTATTGAGGGGTCCAAAACTAAACACAATATTCAAGGTGTGGCCTCACCAGTGCCGAGTGCAGGGGCATGATCACTGCCCTACTCCTGCTGGCCACACTATTCCTGATACAAGCCGGGATGCTGTTGGCCGCCTTGGCCACCTGGGCACACTGCTGGCTCATGTTCAGCTGCCTGTCCACCAGCACCCCCAGGTCCTTCTCTGCCGGGCAGCTTTCCAGCCACTTTTCCCCAAACCTGGAGCATTGCATGGGGTTGTTGTGACCCAAGTGCAAGACCCAGCACTTGGCCTTGTTAAACCTCATACAATTAACCTCGGCCCATCGATCCAGCCTGTCCAGATCCCTCTGTAGAGCCTTCCTACCCTCGAGCAGATCGACACTCCTGCCTAATTTGGCGCTGTCTGCAAACTTGCTGAGGGTGCACTTGATCCCCTCATCCAGTCGTTGATAAAGATATTAAACAAGACTGGCCCCAACACTGAGCCCTGGGGAACACCGCTTGTGACTGGCCACCAACTGGATTTAGCTCCATTCACCACAACTCTCTGGGCTCGGCCATCCAGCCTGTTTTTTACCCAGCGAAGAGTACACCTGTCTAAGCCATGAGCCGCCCGCTTCTCTAGGAGGATGCTGTAGGAGACTGTGTCCAAGGCCTTACTAAAGTCCAGGTAGACAACATCCACAGGCTTTCCCTCATCCACGAGGCAGGTCATCTGGTCATAGAAGGAGATCAGGTTGGTCAGGCAGGACCTGCCTTTCATGAACCCGTGCTGGCTGGGCCTGATCCCCTGTTTGTCCTGCACTTGCCTGGTGAGCTCACTCAAAATGTATCGCTCCTTCCAGTTTTATATCATCTGCAAACATGCGGAGAGTTCATTCCCCCCATTTAACCAAGCCAGTTGTCTCATTATAGAAGACTGACCGGTTGAACAGTCATGATTTCCCCTTTATAAATCCATGCTGACTACTCCCAATCACCTTCTTGTCCTTAGTATGTCTGGAAATGTTTTCTGATAAGAAGTCTCAGTTTTGGAACATTTTTTCAAAGGGAACTGCAGGCTTGCCACCCCTGGATATGGATGAATGTAATTCTGAATCATAGTACTGAAATAATAATGAAACTGAAGACTGAAACACGTCATGTAACAGTTCAGACTGATGGCCTGTCACAGATGTTCTTGCACCTCAGGTGGAAGGTACACAGTTCTCTTGGTGCATGGACTGATCATAAGTACTTCACCACTAGTGCAGAGTATTTGATTCAAAAAACATGGCTGTGAATAGGAAAACAAGTAAGCTGTTTATTTGTGTAAATGCATAGAAAAAGTCATTTCATCATGGGAGGTCAGTTGTTTTGCAGATTGAAAATATAGTTACAATTTATTATCTAAACCCTTTCAGTCAGGAGCTGTGTTTTCTTATTTATCTTAATACATGCTTATTCAAAAGGCCTCAAGAGTTGTTGCTGGCTAAAATAATTCATTTAGGCAGTAATGTGAAAAGAGGAATAATTTTTTTATGGAGTGACTTCAGGTTACATTCATGAACAAAATTTTTATTAAGATTTATAAAAGACTGTTTTGGATTGTTTAGAAGCTGCTTTTCAGGGAAAGTATTGACAAACCATAACACGTAGGATGAAAGTATCAACTGCCTGTTAAAAGATTACAGTTTATAGAATAAGGACTGAAGTAAAAAAAAAAAATCTGCTACTGTAAATTTAGACAGGCATGTAGGAAAGAAGATAGAATTTAGTTTTCAGCCACTGCTTTCACATAAGAACAGCAAAGCTTGAACTAATGATGAGGCATGGCTATCAATAAGTGATTAGAGTTAGAAACATTAGGGTAGTTCTTTCTAGTCAGCAGAATCAGTAAAAAAATAATAATAGCATGTAATCAAATAAAGAAACATGTTAAAATAGCCTAAGCAGCATGTTTATATAGTTGGAAACAAAACCCACAAAGAGCAAAAGAAAACCAAGATAGGTAAAACCAGAATGGACTGTCCTGAATAGAAACAATACAAATCTAAGCAGAAAGAAGAATAAATGCCAAAAGAAATGTCATTTTTGGAAAATCATAATCAAGCTGTAGCACTACATTAAACAAATTTGTTCAGAAAAATATCACGAATACATGACAGCATAGATGGAGATTTACAGCGAGTGAGTCCTTTGGCCCACTCTTTGGTTTCCAATAGTTGTCAGTAGTGGAACATAAGGGAAGAGAATAAGAATAAAACAAACTTGTTGTGGAATTAAATGTTCTTGATAATGAACTATCAGGAACTTTCTGATATGTTGTATTTAAGTATGAAGTAATGTATTTAGTAGCCAAAAATGGATTCTGACCCCTATTCTTGTCAGTCAGTTTATAAGCTAAAATAAAATGTTATCATGCACAATATTACAGGGCAACCTGTTCCAAAGCTTAGTCCTATACTGGATGGAGAACTACTTTTGTTCATTTGTTTAAAACTCAGTTCCTTATAGTTTCACTTGGTGCCCTCTAGTTCTTGTATTAGAAGAGTTAGTGATTAGTCATTGCTTATATCTTCTCTGCTCCACTCGTGAGTCTGTATTTCTTCTCTGGTGTCTACTTCCAAGCTCAAAACCTTAGTCTGTATAATCATTCCTTATACAGAAGTCATTCCTGTCTCTAGAGCATCACTCTCACCTTTTCAGTTCCATTCTGCTATGTCCTTTGGAAATGGAAAGGACCAGGACTCAAATAGTCCTCAGGTTGTAGGCACATTATATCATTAAGCAATGGCATAAAATTTTTATTCTAATTTTAATAACTCCTAAAGTCCTCTTTTCTTTTTGACCATTGTTGAGCTTTGAAATGATGTTTTCATGGGAGTATATACTTTAAAGCTAAAGTGTGTT
>WEKW01029664.1:709-12524 GCA_013389905.1 Sula dactylatra
TGCGGAAAGCGGACTCTACAATCTGTAAGATTGTAAAGTAGGTATGTTTATTCAGCGCTGGGCAACACGGGGGCTAGTCCCACCAAAATCGTGTGTGCCTGGCACGGCAACTTGCTTCAAATTTATACAGTCAAGTGTTACATATACATGTGATTTCCTAATACGCCTATACATATGCATGACCTATCCCTGCTTTGTATTAAAATTAGTTCCAAGAAGTCATTTTCATAAGTTCCTCCCAACTGTGCTTGCGCGGTGCCTTTTGGTGGTGGTCGTGGGGGATGAAGGTCGATGACTCTTCTTCGTCACCGATAGTAACCCCTTGTTCTTGCGCAGACTCAGTTGTTCCTTGGCTCTCATCTAAACCGCAGGGGTGGTTTTAGCTGGTTCTCAAGGCAAGTTTCTGGTCCTTATTGGGAACTGTCCTTTGTGAGGAGTCACAAGGCTTCTTCCTTTGTCAATTTGCACAATAGTTAACACATCATTAAGCGACATCTTATCTACTAAGATTCTCTTAACCCCTTCTCTCATCTTGAAGTTATTTCAGCGGTACAGAGCCAGGGCAGGAACAGGGAACTGGGAAAGGGACATGGTATGGGTGTCTTGGAGGTGAGCAGGGGTGTTGGGAGAGTTCTGGCTGTCGCTGAGGGGCCCTGTAGGCTGGGCAGGATTGGGGGAGGGGGGGTTTCAAGCTGCCACTGAGATAGAGTGAAATTATCTCAATGACTACATAGCATAATATTCTAGGGAAACTGATATTCAGTTCTCCAGTGAACTGAACTGATCCAGCATGGTTGTTGTATAAGGGCAGAGAAGCATTGCTGGGTTGGATAACAACTTCTATTTATTCTCCATTTTTCATGGTTTCCTCAAACTCATTGCAAGAAAAGGAACAATTCTTCCAAATTCAGGGAGGAAAAAAGTCATTCTCAATTCTATGAGGGGGACATTAAAAATGGCACTGTCCTTCTGATTACATATTTTTAAAAGTGCATTTTCAACATGTTTTTCTCCACATCATTTTCCTAAGATCCCTATCTGTATCTGTTTTTCATCCTGAGGTGCTAATCACAGCCTCTCAAGAAATAGTTTTGGCTGAGAGGGAAAAAAAAAAAAAAACAACATTTTGAGCTTCCTGTTGTATACTGCTCATCCCCCTGCTTTAGGCTTTTCTGCTACGTAGTTCACTGAGCAGCTCCTATTGGCTTCAAGAACAGGACTTCAGAGTCAGACAGTATCTCCACAACAGAGCTGCCTGGAAATCAGTGCGTGCCAAGAGCTGCCCTGGAAACAAAATATTTTGGCCCAGGTAGACTTTACCACTGAATTTCCTGGGCCAGAGTAGGTGTATCCTGTTCCTGAAATTGGAACCTATTCCTGAAGCATCCTATTTACTTCCGTTCCCTGGGCACATGAATGGGACATCATCCATTTACCTCAGGTCAGCTAAAGCCTGTGTGTGGGTTGAATTGTTTTACTTTTTTACCCAGACCAACACCTCCTAAAGTGTTGCATGGTGGTGAGACATTGATCTCTGCTGGAAAGATGAATAGAGAAACTGGACCAAGCCTGAAGTCCCCTCCTGTCCCCCAGGGCACAGATGTGACAAGACAAAGTGGCTAGGAGCAAAGCTGACATCTACCCCGGCTTCTGTCCAGCCTTCCATACTCCCTGCAACTAGCTGGACTGCCTGGCTGAGGAGATAATAGTGCCTTTATTTACACACTGATGTCCTGTTGAGTCACCGGAGACTGAAATGAGAGCACTAAAAAAGGTGCAAACTATCTTCATTGCTATTGGAAGTCCTCTAATGGACTGTTAATTTGCAAGCCTAATTCAAGATTACAGAGTTGTCAGCATGGTTAGCCTCTTTACTGCTGATCACCATACCTGGAAAGTAGCACTAATACTGCCATGGAGCATGAACTTTGTCACCTTTTGGCACTTCTACTCAGCAGGCAGACTGTGTGCTCTGGCACACCAGCATTATTATTGCACTGGCGTTACTCTGAGCTGTAGGGCTGCTTCCTCTGTTTGGCCATAGACTTGTGAGTTCTGCAGCTAAAACTGGTGGGATTCCAAGCTGCAGTCTAGGGAAAACCCTGCATTTCCTCTGTAGTTGCTTAATCTGGGAGCAGTAGCTCTCTCAAGTGTTAACAACTCTGCTAGAATTTAGGTGAACAGAGCAAGTATTAGAAATACAGGTTTCCATATAAAATCAGTGCTATGATTCTTGCACAGTCCTGTAGAGTTCTTTTAACTTTTCTTTCCTTTTTTTCCACTGTGACTGCTCTTTGGTGGAGCATGGGCTAACAGTCTTCAGAACTAGCCTGAGATGGAAGAAACTCCCCAGAAGGAAGTTATGGATTAATTTAACCATGTTGAAAAAAAAATCCTCCCAATATCTGTGAGGAAGTGCTTGGCTTCTGTGAGGGGTTCTGTGAGAGAAAACTCCTTGCAAAATTTGTCCATGTGTTATAGGAGAGCTAATGGGCAGATCATGACTGCATTTGATTCCCTGGAACTAGCGGGAGGAAGGGGAGAGGGAGTGTTGAAACATTTCCAGACTACCCTCCATGAAGACCTTTTTTTCCTAGGCTTGATGTCAGGTTCTCACAAAAGCCTTCATTTTGAAATGGGATTGTTTCCCTGGAGGGTAGCTTGATAGAAGTTGGGTGTTTTAGGTTTGTGGTTGTGTGTTTTTGTTTTGATTGGTTTGGTTTTTAATTTAAAATGTAATATTAAAAGACAAAGAAGCAAATTATCTGCCTTGGTGCTAATGGTACATCAAAGATTGCAAAGCCCAGGCGCTCCCTTACTGCTAAGTGGATGATTTATAGAAAATTGTAGGCAGAACACATGCATGTTCTGGCAGCTGTAAAGACAGTCCCTCCTTAAATTTGCTAAATCCAACAGTGCTCCTTTTGCCCAGAAATTATTCTTCCTCCTATTTCTTACAAGAAGGGAGAAGGGAAGGAGGGATAAGAATTTGGTCCTGTTTAGTAATCAACTTGTATGGCTCAAAGAAAGATTTAATGGGAGAGACCCTGTTTGTGTGCTTTTTACTTGCTACAATTTGGTCTGTAACTGAGATATTTTAAGAATAAAGTTCTAATGTACCCAATTTCTTCTGTGGCCAATAAAATCTGGGCTCCTTTAAGAAGATTATCTCAGCTTCACCACTCAGATAAAACTTCCTCAGACCAGAGGAGGGATGTCCCCTCCACTGTGACAGAAGTTTTATGGTTCTACTCTCTTCCATCCATATAAATTGCAGTGCTTGAGGGCTCAAGAAATCCCAGCAATGTTCCAATACTAGTCACGCCCTTGTGCTCAAATTGTTTTTTGCCTCACTCCCATACATTGTTTTGGTGAGTATGCATATGCATATAACCCCTAATCTCCCTCTGCATGCATGCACATGCTCTCCAGTGCTAGATGTAAAACTGGAAAGAATTTGATGGTGCTGTAGGAGGAAGTGCGTGTGTGTGTGTGTGTGTGTGTGTGTGTGTGAAGATGTGCAAAAGAGGTACCTTGGGACAATGATTATTATTAATGTAAGCAACACTAAATAAAAATTCAGAGTAAGGCAGCTTTGTCTTTGCTTTTTTACCTCCATCACAATGACACCATTTCATTATGAACCTTGATTGTTACTTTCTAAGGTTTTAAATGATCAGTCACAAAAGCACAGAAACTTGGGGTTGGTAGGCCTGTTGTTTTAAATAGGATTACTTATTTTATTTTGCAGCCAAAACTTTTCACAAATCTAGGAAATATTTTTGGTGCTTGGTAGTATTCTTCTACATGCTTATGAGACAAAAAAAAAATAGAGATGACCCTGTCTTTACTTCTGGGAGAAGACTTCAAAATACATGCCAGAAATTGACAATTTGAGTTTCTTTTCTCTACATCAAATGTAAGTTGGAAAGGGAATTTGAAACTGGCCACATGGTAGATCTGGTTTTATATTTTGCAACCTCCAGCACCCATTATACCTCCACCCCATTTTATAAGGTAAAAAACCTTGCTTAGGGAAGATTAGCTTCTAGATGGATGTGTCTGAGGGATCACCTCGGGGCAGATCTGCATGCAGAAACCATTTTTTGCCGTGGCTGGAAGAGAGCTATGACCTAGCATAGCGCTCCTCCCGAGAAGCTCCCCCAGCACTGCAGGAGCTGCTGAGCGCCCCTGTGCAGGAAGCTTTGGGAATGCAACAGCTTGGAAGGGGCTCTTCAGATCTTTTCCCCCTTCTTCTGCTCCTTCCTGGTCTGTGAGTGACTCAGTGCCCCAAACCTTAACTTTTTGTTATCATCTTCCTCCTTTTAATCGCCTTCATTTTCAATACCTCCCATCTCTACCATCTTCTCTTACATCTGTTCTGCCTCATAGATCTCTTCCTTCTCTTCATTCTTTCTTCCCTCCTCTCCCATCTCCTTCCTCCTTTTTATTCTTGCTCTTTCCTCTTCTGTTTTCTTTCTTTTTCCTCCTCTTCCCCTACATGTTGTTGTTAGAAAAGATTCTTGCACCCCCTGGTGCTCTTGCATTTTGTGTGGTAGGAGAGGAGATTGTCTTCTTTCTTTCCCCCTGGTAGATCATTATTCAGAGACACAGAATGTGAGAGAGGGACGGATATCTCAGGTCATCCGCAGTAAACCAGGGAAGGGGGGGGATCAGGGAAAAGATGGCGATCCTCCATTGCCTGCCAAGGAGCACGAGACTCATAAAGCAACTTCCACAGCAATAACAAGAGCTAGGCAGAGAGGAGGAGGTGGCAGCGGCGTCGGGACGCTCCTGTAAGTTCTTGCAAGTAAAACCCATCTCTCGTTTGGCATGAGAGAGATTCTCTCATTCGTGTGTACGTGCGTGTATGCCGTTTTCACCATGTTTCTGTGAAATCCATTCATTCGGCCAGGGGAGGAAAGAGGAAGAAAGGAAAAAAAAAGCAAAGAAAAAAAAGCGGCGTGTTTTGTTTGAGAGAGAGAGGTTTTTTGCATGAAGGAGGAGGTGCTGGTAGTGGGAGGAGGAAAGCGGTTAATTAATTTTTGTTGTTACATTAAAGGGGGATATAGAGATAAGTGAGATACGAGCAGAGCTTTTGGGGTGGGGGTGTTTGTGCGCGCTTGTGTGTGTGTGTGTGTGTGTGTGCGCGCGCGCTCTACGTCTGGATGGTGCTGTGTGTGTGAACTTGGATCAGAGACTGGAGAGTCACAGAGGAGAGAAAAGCTCCGTGGTGGCACGACTCAGGCAATCGGGTGACCTTCTTTCTGTCTTTGTGTCGTTTCCTTCCTCCTCTCCTCCCCCCCCGCTTCTCTTCCCCTCTTGCAAAGCNNNCCCCCCCGCTCTCCTGATATTGGGATGTGAGGGCTTCTGGCTCCGTCTAGGGTGTGCGTGTGTGTGTGGCAGCGGTTTCTTTGAAGGACATTGTTTGGAGGACGACAGTATTCAGCTGGAGAGCAGAAGCCATTACACACGCTGTTGCTCCCTTTTCGAGAAACAGAAGGGAAGAAAGGAAGAAGCACACTTGTTCGGTCCCCCGATGTCTCTGTCTCTCAGACAAGGAAGCAGTTTTCTCCCGCACCTTTCTTTATCACCCACAGCAACTTTCTCTCTGTCTCTCCGTCTTTCCATTTCTTTATCTCCCTGTCCTCCATTTGTAAGCTGTTTGCTTTGGTTTCAGTTTAGACTCCACAACGCAAAGCTTCTCTTCTATACATGATGCAGTCTACGGTCTTTTTATGTCTTCTGGAGTAAACACCCCCCTCACCCCCCCCGCTTCTTAACATTGTGGTTTCTATCATACACACGGATCATCCTGGAGTTTCCTATAGATGTGATCTGTTAAGACCACCCCCCCACCACCCCCCGGCCGCCGCCAAGGGGCGGGGGAGCTTTGCATTCGTTTTCTAATGTTTGGAAACAGAAAGACCTTCAAGTCTGAGTGCTTTCTACTGCTGTTTTTGTGTGACTCTGTGTGTGTGTCATGAAGCTGCTTGCATGTATAAGAGGAAGTGACTAATTTGGCAGAGAGCTGTGATCTGAGTCAGGTAAGCCATGTCATGTTCTCTAGCTCCACCAGAAAATGGAGGAGAGCAAGCGGGCTTCCAGTAGACAAAGCTGAGATGGGAAGTGCTCCTAACATTATGGATCNTTATGGATCTCTCCATTTAAAAAAAAAAAAAAATTTTAAGCTTTGCTGGCAATCCTTCCGGATTTCTTCATTTTTTCAATGTACAAGACTGTGATGGGTATTCTTTCTGATTTCATGCTATCAGGAAATGAGAACTGGAGGAAATTGCCTGGATTGTCCTTCACAGAGGAAAAACTTTTATTTTGTTTTTTTTTTTTACTCTTATGCTTTCACGTTGAGGTCACTTTTCTATATATTTTTTCATTGGTTAAGGTTAATAGGATTTAAGGGTTTGATCAGTTAGCTAAAGAAATAGCGTGTGTGTAATATATATAATATTTGGAGGCAAGTACTTGTAGCCTGAGGCTGCTCAGGTTTTTCCAGAGAACACTGAAATCTCATTCTTTCTATGTGGTGACAGTGGCCTGAGTTTTGGCATTTTACCTTCTGATGCTCAAAAGCATTCTTTTTTCTGGATGTGCTTTAATATGGAACATTTTCCTTCACTCACTAGGTTGCGTATTTATAATACTGGAAAGCTTTCAGGAAGCTTCTCAGTACCATAAAATGCATAATTCCTTGCGGTGGGTGTGTGGGGGGAATGGCAACTTTCATGGTACTCTTTTTTGGTGTCTTACAATATGCTTTTTTGAAAAACATAACAAGGATGTTGCTGGAAGCTTTTATGTCATGGCAGTTGAACAGGAAGTTTTTTTTTTTAAACCTACCTTTTAATCTGGAATAGTTTAGGGTGGTCTCACTCACGGCCTTTTTTTCTCACCAACATCAATTTGCACATCATTTGCATAGTAGATTCAGTTCCTCAAAATTTCAAATTAAATGCTTTAGTGTCTAAGCATCTTAAAGTGCAACTCCATGGGGAAAGTATCAGATGGAATACTCAGAAGAGCTCGAGAGGAAATGTGAAATATAGATGTATGTATGGTAGAAATGATAGGATGAGAGACCAGCAAATGAATACAAGTAACCATGCTTCCATGCATGCACCAAGAATAGAAAGATGGTAGTGGTTAGTGATGAACTTTGGAATTCCAGCTGCTGCAAGGTTAAAATTAATGCTCATTTTATTTTGTCTAGTAAGAAATTGTTCTGTATATAATATAACATACTTTGAAAATATATTGCATTATCAGTTATGTACTTCTTAAGCTCTGGTTGCAGATGTGTCACCCACATTACTGAGATACTATAGCNATTGAAGGAAATTAAAAGTTCCTCACTGAACTGTGTTGGTTTGGGTCAGATTCTAAATGCCCATCCTCTCTGTTATGTATAGAGTGTTCTTAGATATTTATCTTTATTTTGTATTGTGAATTGCCTCATATTTTGACAGATCAACTCAGTCCTAGTGCTATAATCTGACATACAGATGCATTGCACTTGAATGTGAAACATGTAAATGAGATTTAATCTTAAGATCTTTATGGGAGGGCCCATATATTCCTCACACCTGGTGACAGACACCCTAGAAAACCAAAGGTCATCACAACAGATATAATGTTTGAGTTGTGGTGAATGTGGTTTCATTTCCATGAGGGTATTCTTCCTTGTTCTCGAAAGAGATTTCAGTCTCAGTCTCATAATTTCTGCTAATGATGTTGGTTGCTGTAATTATACCCAGACTGAAACTGAAGTTTACCTTGCTGTCAGAAGACTAGGTAAGAGACTTTTTTTTTTTTTAAATTTTACAAAGCAGTGAGCTAAAGGAACTTTGGAAAGATGGTATTGAAAAATGCTAGTCACCATTAGTTCATGAATTTTGCAATTGGACATTAATTATTTGGTTCAAGTCAATGGTTTGTAATAGCTTTTGATTTGTGGGCATTCAGAAACTTTCCACAGTGCTAGCACTTTTAGAAAATTTGCATTCATAATTTATTCTATAGTATATGAACTTGAATTTTTTGATTAACTTTTTTAGGCCCATTAGAAATAGTCCACAGATCACCACTTAAAAACAGTACCTTAAACAACTGATTTCCTTATATGTTACCATTAGACTTGTAATTAATTACATTGTTGAGAAATGTCAGATTTAAAAGGTCACATTTAGCATTTATTCCATCAATTTGAAATTATATTTTGGTATGTGGGGGAAAGTAAAAAATGTTGTGTATGGGTGATTAGGATATGAAGAATACAAGTACATAATTGGATGATGGATGGAAAGTAGAGCTACTGCAAGCAGAAGTGTTGGGGGTTGTTTGTTTGGGTTTTTTTTTAAGGATTATTATAATTCACTAAAGATAGAACCAAATTTAATAGTGTTGTGGCCTTTGACTTAAAGGAAGAAGTAAGAGAGCTAGCTAAGAAACATTGAATGGGAATTGTAACATCTGTCAGATGTCCAAACATATATGTAGAGTACATTTGGCCATAAGGAATGGGCAAGTTGAATTTTTAGGCTTACAAAGGAAATTGGAAGCACTACAATTTTATTATAGTACGAGCTACAGTTTGAGGAAGGTTACTTAAAAATCCCCCAGATATTTCTTAAAGTTTGGAACTCCCAGGAACAGGTATAAATACTCTATTCCTCTGATGGGTTTTGGTTTACAAATAAAACCTGTAGGATTACAATATTATTTGAGATTGTTCTAATTTGCAGTAACACTTTCTCTGCGTGTTCTGGCAGATAACTTCTCAAATAAGCAAAACACTGCTTTGTAGTATGGAACTGTGGGGGAAAAGGACTTAAATCTGTAAAATTGGTGAATAGCTATGTAATATTAATTAGCTAGCTTTTTACTGTTATGAAACCATCACTAAGCAAATGTACAGACAAAAAATATGGATGTATCATTTTAAAAAACCCAACCCACTGAAATATTAAAAAGAATCATTTGAAATATTGTAGGGGAAGGAGATCCTCTTCTGACAGATCAGGAACAGTTTACAAAGGATGTTAAGCTGTAAAATGTTTTTGTGTCTTAGTTATTTTGTTGTTCTAGATGTTGTTTTGTACTTACAGTGCATCATAGTAGGAAGTCATATAAACATTTTAATGGAAGATTCTCTATTGGACTGAAATAGTCCATTTTGTAAACTTGTTACAGATAAAAACTATTCTGCTAGTGACAAACTGAATGGTTTGCTTAACACTTTGTTGTGGGTTAACCTTGGCTAAGGGCCAAACACCCACCCAGCTCCTCACTCACTCCCCCTCCTCAGTGGGACGGGGTGGGGAGACGGGACGGGACGGAAGGAAGAATAGGATGAGAAGGCTTGCGGGTCAAGATAAAGAGACAAGGAGATTGCTTACCAATTGCCGTTATGGGCAAAACAGAATCAACTTGGGGAAAAGTTATTGCCAATTAAAATAGATTTGGGTAGTGAGAAACAAAAACACAAACATTAAAACAACACCTTTCCTCCCCCCCTTTTCCCATGCCTAGCTTTGCTCCTTCATTCCAGACTCTCCTACTCCCCATGAGCAGCGCAAGGGGGAATATGGTCAGTACATAACATTTCCTCTCTGCTGTTCCTTCCCTTTCACACTTTTCTGCTCTGGTGTGGGCTCTCCCACAGGCTGCAGTCCTTCAGGAAAAAAGTCTGCTCCAATGTGGGTTCTCCATGGGCTGCAGTTCCTTCACAAAGTATCCATCTGTCCTGGCATGGATCCTTTATGGGCTGCAGTGAATATCTGCTCTAGTGCCATGGAGATGACTCCTCCTCCTTCTCACACAGAGGTGCTACAAATTCTTTAATCAGAGGTGGAGAAGGTGGTGTGATGCTGCTAGCAGATGCAGTTAACATTATAAACAGTTGAATGTCAGCATAGTACTCCTCCAAACTTGTTGACTGTTGAAAATAAAATGTTCCAGAAGACCTAGGAGAATAGGAAAAGAGATAAAATAGCATGATTTGTATGCCAGTACTGAAAGAAGAAAAGGGGGAGGAAGTGAGATGATTATCATAAGTTGAGCTATCTTGTTAGTTGTAGTGAAAAGGCTTTAATAGAAGTTTCTGAATGAGGGGATTTGATTTCTAAGAATAATTCAGTCTTCATATATGTCCTGAGCTTTGGAAGTATTATTCTGCCTGTTGAGCTTGTGTTTGAGAAACTGAATAAATGAGTAGAGTCAACTGAGATTATTTTAGGTTTTGTACTGTTTTGTTTTTTTAACTTCAGAAGCGGTAGCAAAGACTCCAAGTCTGCTACTCGTGTCTTTAGTTTTATGAAGCTATCCCAGATGTCGCAGTACAAACTCAACTCTGAAGGAGTTTGAAAGAGGGGTTTTGAGATGGAGAAAGGAGAATCTTGTTTCCAGTTTAATCTATTTGAAACACTCAGGCTTATATGTGTTTTTATTTTTTAGCAAGAATGTTTTATTGTTTGTACAGTAGCTTGTTCAATTTGAGATGGTATTGTCTAATTATTGCAGTATCCTTTAAAATATTCTTGCCTAATCACTTATTGAAGAAACTTTTCTTTAAGTAATGTTTAAAAAAAAATAAATTCCTCCCACCATGGGAGATCATGTTTGCTGTGTAGTCATTTTTGAGATGTGATGGTTAACTGAACATCAGTCCAAGATACAGCAATAAAAGCCATGCCTTCTGTTTCCCTTTGATCTAGAAACCTCTTCATTTTTGAGTAGTCTTCATGATGTAATCATGGACAGTTGATTTCTAGAAGAAATATATTAAGTGATGGACTGGGGCTAAAAGTTTATTCTGTGAAGAGGAGGGAAAGGTCCTTCAAGGAAGACAAGCAGTTTGGGTCAGCATTAGTAGAAATAGAAAATAGGCCAAACTCTTCAGCAAAAAGACGACTAGGATAAGGCATGCCATAATTACATGTAGTGGAAACTTGCTGTTAATATAGTGATTGCATGGGATAGAGAGGCGGGAGAATGATTATGCAAGAGAAAATAAAGAAGATATTACAAAGATTGATAAAGACAGACAGAACTCAGTGTGCTCCTGATAATATGAAAGAGAAGATTTTGTACTGAAAGATACTGAAAATGGAATCTGGTGTTAACTGTTTCCATGATCTTGTGGACAATAGGGGCTTCATTGCACTGGTTCAATGAGCAAAGTCTTTACTGATGATAATAGTTCTTAGGGTTCAAGTAGTTTTGCTTTGGGATGATACTAGTAATCATGGGAAGAAAGCATCATAGGGTAGTAGTGCTTGCTGGGAAGTAGATGGGTCATACTGCTGGAACACAATAAATCACACAATAAATCATTTGCCATGATTAAAAATGTGTCTTGGGGCCTCCTGCAGTAAGTAACAACTATGTTTGTTCTGCAAATTGTTTCCTGATCTCTGACTGTTGGCAAAAGAAAGGAGGATGGGGGAAGGAGATAGTGGAAATGTATATTACAGCAGCAAGTACATGTTTTTTCTGTAGCTTATTTATTAAATAAATGGAAATGCTAAGGGAAGGCTGTATGTGCTTGTAGATTCAGGTCAAGAGTGAGTGCTGTTTGACATGCAGGATGGTGTATTTACCTTTTAATTACTTGAAAGATGGTTGGTCTGCCGAAGGTTTTAATTTAATGTCAAGCTGGGAAAGGAATCATTAATAACAGGCTCACTGCAGTCTGGATGCCATTTCAGTTGTCTGGTGATGAAGCTAAAGAAAAAGTATGTTTTCTTTTCTGTCTTCTTCCTCTTGTTAATTTAATTCCATATTTTCTAACTCAGATTAG
>WEKW01029664.1:15468-25751 GCA_013389905.1 Sula dactylatra
ATATATAAATTTATACATATTCCTTTTCTGGGTTAAATATAGGTGGCCCATCCACCTTGGTAAAGATCGGTGATAATTGTCTTTGGCAGGAAAGGTGACATGTCATGATACCAAGTCCCAATTCATCCCTACATACTATTGCCCTCCTTATCTAAGCTTTTGTCACCCTCAGCTTTTCCAGGGGGGTCCAGCTCCCACCTTAAATAGAAGAGAAAGGTAAATTTATTTACAAATCATTAAATAACACATTTACAATGCATCAAAACATTAAGATCTTACAATGGTTCTTACTTGGCTAACAAGCATATGCATAACGTCCACTGAAGAAAACAGTAGAAAAGCGGTTATCTCTACTTCCCCTTTCCTTCCTGAAAAGAGTGGCAATTGTCAGTAGGTGGAAAGAGCAGGGTGCTGAGCATGTCAGTTATGGCCATATGAGCTTGGTCCCAAGCGTCACTGGAAGGCCTCCACAGTCAGGCATCCCTGAAGGTAGAGATGTGCTGCTCCCCTTCAGGTTGAGGTAGATGAGTTTTATGAGGTGGACGGCATCTTCCAGATTGTCTGATTTTTATTGGTTAGTGGGTCACTCTGAGCTGTTGCTCGTTGATTGGTGTAACAAGTCACTGGGCAAATATTCTTGTATAAGTTTAATTTTCCTATTTCTGCCAATTATGTTTTTTTTTTCTTTTTCATAACCTAATTGTGCTTAATTACATCTCTAACAACTAGAGAGAAACGTACCGAAGGTCAAGCTGTGAGCCTCTGACATTGGCCTAACTACTTGAGTGATGTCAGCTCAGTAGGCCAACACAGTGGAGGAAACTGGATAGTAGTAGTGCTCTAATGCTTGTTTCAACATGTTTGAGATCCCAGCTCTGCAGAGATTGGGAGCTTTAGGATGAGGAAAGCTTGTTTAACAAATGTGTGCTTGCAACAAACTGAACAGTGAATCCAGCACTGCTTTGGAGACACTACAGGGTAGTGGTAGCCATGAGGAACAGATTTTTATGATTTTTTAAATTATGATTAGATTTTATATGAATTGGCTTCCTATTTTCTTTGGAAGGCAGTGAAACTGCAACCTCTACAGGACTCTTCTTACATTTCTGGGATTTTGTTTTGTGGGCAAGTGCATATGCTTTATTAAATTCTTACTGCCACTGTTAGGATAATAAACGAAGACTTTTTATTAGGTCAGATCTCAGCTACCATTCTATATTCTTGTTACCATAGTACATTTGGCAGATAATAAAGATAGGGGCCTGAAGCCCTTATCCTGCAAAAACTTATTTCTGTGAATAGTCCCTGTGATTTAATTTTGAGTTTTACTGCAATTAATCATGTGAGTAAACATTCAGAGGATCAGGTTCTTAGCTACATGGATTGATTATCTTGAATTTTTCAGTGAGGCAACTGGAAATAATCTTATGTATGAGATGTCCTTGGTTTTTAACAACTATCACTTCATGTAAGTGAGGTGCTACTTTGTGGTTGTGTGAGGTCATGGTTGTAGTTCATTTGTAAGAGACAATGGGTTCTAATGTACTAGATAATTCTTTCACTTCCAAATCTTTTACTCTCCAAATCTGGAGAAATAAGTGTTCAGTCATGTGGAAGTCCCGAGCTTCAGATGAAGTTTCACTGTAGAACCTTTTGGCTTTAGCATAGAGATAGTTTGCTCAAAAGCTGTAATCATTTAAGAGCATTGCACTGCAGTTGTGAAACAAAGAATAGTATAAAATTCCGCAAGTGATACTGCATAGACTTTATAATTATGTAACTACTAAGAAACCATATAAACATGTTGCAGTTGCTTCTGCTTTCTTCTTAGCAGGAATGTCCTATTATTTAGAATTTCGGGGTTTTTTTCTATTTGATTAAAAAAATAACTAAATTAACCATGGCGCCAGTTTTTATGAGCCAAATACTGTTAATGGAGTGTCTAAATCTGCAGAGGAAAAGTTCATAAACAAACTTCCCAGGTGTTCTGTGAACTCTTTAAGTCTTAAAAATCCAGTGATTGGTCTTTTGTCAACTTGGTGGAAAATGGTGGTGGCAGGTGGGGTTGCTTTTTCCCCAAGTTCAGTGACATCTTCCTATACTTGAAGCTTGGGAAGCTCTAGTATACTTGAACTTACTCTGTGACAAACATGCCAGAGCTGGACTTCCTAACCAGAACTCTTGCAATTTGTTGCCTGTTTGGCAGGATTTAAAAAAAAAAAATTATAGTTCCCCTTGAATGAATCCTCATCTTGAATGCTATTCTGTGATAGCTCTGCAAAAGTATGACTGTCTTCATATGCTCCTAAGAGTTGAATGACTGGATTAAGCAACCCACAGGTGTGTTTTCCCCATAACAATTTGGTGATGGGAAGAGGGAATGCATATAAACCATGTTTTGTCTATGAAGACTGTTCAGATCTGCAGTAACTTCATCCCTACACTTTCCTGCTTCGTCCACTGGCCCTATTCAGGAGATTTTTGGTTGAAGCTTTCTAAGTCTATGTTGTGGTTTAGCCCCAGCCAGCAACCAAGCACCACACAGCTGCTCGCTCACTCCTCCCACAGTGGGATAGGGGAGAGAACCAGAAGAGTAAAAGTGAGAAAACTTGTGGGTTGAGATAAAGGCAGTTTCATAGGGAAAGCAAAAGCTACATGCGTGCAAGCAAAGCAAAGCAAGGAATTTATTCACTCCTTCCAATGGGCAGGCAGGTGTTCAGCCATCTCCAGGAAAGCAGGGCTCCATCACACGTAACGGTGACTTGGGAAGACAAATGCCATAACTCCAAACATCCCCCGCTTCCTTCTTCTTCCCCCAGCTTTATATGCTGAGCATGACGTCATATGGTATGGAATGTCCCTTTGGTCAGTTTGGGTCAGCTGTCGCGGCTGTGTCCCCTCCCAGCTTCTTGTGCACCCAGCAGAGCATGGGAAGCTGAAAAAGTCCCTGACTAGTGTCAGCACTACCTAGCAACAACTAAAACATCAGTGTGCTATCAACATTATTTTCATACTAAGTCCAAAACACAGCACTATACCAGCTACAGTGAAGAAAATGAACTCTATCCCAGCTGAAACCAGGACAGTCTAGTATTTGTGCATATGATGCACTTGCAGTCATTTTTGAAACTTGCGAAGAAATAGCACTGAAGAGTTGTGTGGAATTAGAACACCATTTCCCAAGGTAGGACTTTTTTCTTGGTTACATAGCTACAATAACATGGAGTTATCTATTTCAGCATTAGAAAGTATCAAGGGTACCATCAAGATATATAACTTTTTTTTTTAATGTATGGTTGCTCTGTTGTGTCTATATAATTTTCCTTGCAGGTTTCATTTTCTAGTAGTTGGTTACCCTGAGGGTTTTTTTTTTGTTTGGTGGTGTCGTGGTTTAACCCCAGTCAGCAACTAAGCCCCACACAGCCACTCGCTCACTCCCCCCTGGTGGGATGGGGGAGAGAATCAGAAGAGTAAAAGTAAGAAAACTCCTGGGTTGAGATAAAGACAGTTTAATAGGCAAAGCAAAAGCCGTGCACGCAAGCAAAGCAAAACCAGGAATTCATTCACTACTTCCCATGGGCAGGCAGGTGTTCAGCCATCTCCAGGAAAGCAGGGCTCCATCACGCATAACGGTGACTTGGGCAGACAAACGCCATCACTCCAAACGTGTCCCCCCCTTCCTTCTTCTTTCCCCCGGCTTTATATACTGAGCATGACGTCATATGGTATGGAATATCCCTTTGGTCAGTTGGGGTCAGCTGTCCCGGCTGTGTCCCCTCCCAGCTTCTTGTGCCCCTGACAGAGCATGGGAAGCTGAAAAAGTCCTTGACTAGTGTAAGTGCTACTTAGCAACAACTAAAACATCTCCACATTATCAACACTGTTTTCAGCATAAATCCAAAACATAGCCTCACACTAGCTACTATGAAGAAAAAATTAACTCTATCCCAGCTGAAACTTGGACAGGTGGTTTTGGTTTGGCTTTTGGTTTTGGCTTGGGCTTTTTTTGTGTGGCGCTTTTTTTAATAGCAGCATTGGACAGTTTTTAGAGGGCACTGGGTTGAACTTTCATCAGAAGTGTTTCTTTATATGTAATGCTTCTAGAATTTGTCTGCACCTTTTCTTAGCCAAACCAGAACATCTCTGTAGTGCAAAGAAAATGCATTGTTCTTGACTTTTCCATACCAAAAAGGTGCTATTTGTAATAAACTATCTTCAGCAAATAACTACTGAGATGATAATCTTAGCACAGGAGGCTTGGCAGCCTTCCACTGAGTTAGCCTGTCTCAGCAAGGAGCTGTTGCTTAAGCTACAAAGCAGTCTACAGGAAAATATGATTGTGTGCATACACATATACACAAACACACACACTCCATGTTTTCTCTGTTCATAGATGCATCATCATTTCCTGTCTGATGATTAGGAACTGGAATTATTTTTTAGGATGCTAGCAGGATCTAGCACCAGAGAGACAGACCTGACTTCTTATAAGTATTAGATGCTAGGGAAGTTTTTGGGTTTGGAGACCCTGGTAGATTTTGTGCAGTAATCCTGTAAGTGAGAACATTGGGCATTGTGTGTTTATGTCATCAGGTACTCCAAACCAGTAATGTTTGTCAATGGATATCTTTATGAATGACCATGTAAACTCCTGATGAAACTGTGATTTATACCTAATCCCAATATGCTTTCCTGTTAGAAATGATGAGGAAACAGAGATCTGATACCTGCAATTAAAAAAAAGTATAGAGAATTTTTTGTTTGCTTTCTTTGAATAAATTAAACAATGACTTTCAAAATCTGTGGGATTTTAAAATAAAAGTATTACCCAAAAAGAAAGACAATGATATAAAAAGGTAAGAGTCCATATCCATCTTTGAGGGCATCGAAAGACCAATGTTATTGTTGTTGCACATTCAACTTCAAGATTTGTTTATAGTCTCATGGCTTGATAATGATTTATTTGAAGTTTGAAAAGTGTGGTACTGGTTTGTACCAGAGGCCTTCTAATGTGGGTGACCTTGTAGCTTTAAAGAAAATAATTTGAAACTGTTAGCTTCAACCTTATTGAAGAACACATTCTGAAGAGTTAGCTCCTTAAGCAAGCTTTTGAAGGGTGTGCTCTGCAGAGCAGCTTCCTGTTATTTGGTTAATGGTTGACCTAGTTCTAGTGCCATATGCTTTCTGGAAAGCATTCTAATATAAAATGTGTTAAAACAAGACTGAGATCATAGCAGGAAAGTCAAAGCCTTTATGAAACAGAAACCATATAATACTATTGCATTTTGGAGGATTTTTTAACTAAAAATATCAATATCTTCATGGAACTACTTACCGATTATAGTTGCAAACCCAGGAGTATTTTTTTAGACCCATATATTTAATTTTTTTCACAGGTGCCTTGTAAAAAAGGTTTGTATCTGTAATTCTCTGTGCTGTGTATAAAGCTAAAGTTAGTGAAATTGAAGTGAAGTTATAGCTGTGGGGAAAGATTAGATGAGATAAGGTTTAGTTAAAGGCAGGAGCCAAAACCTGGAAGCTAAAATTGTGAATTGTGGATTCAGACTTTTACCTGATATCAGATACAATGGAGCACACGCGTTCAAGGTTAAATAAAAATACAGGAAATTTGGAGGTCTAGATATGGTGTAACCTCCAACCTGAGTGAGCAACTTTGTGACAGACTGAAGTTCTGAAGAACCTATGGGCTGTGTTTTCTGGTTAATATGATTTTGTTTACTAGGAAAAAGGAGGGTGTGTGAAAACAGTTGTTGCCCCTCTTATGGTAAGAGAGGAAAAAGGGAAAAGTAAAGCTATTCTTTGTAACCTTTTGAGAGCTCATAGCAGTATCAGTAGATGTGTTGATTTAGTACTCTGCTGTCAGTGTGGGAAAATGAACTGTTTACCATACTTATTGCTTTGAATATTCATATAACCTGGCAGTGGCTAACCTGTTTCTTTACTTGCAGATGGCTTACAGGCACTCCGTGTGTGAGTTCTAGGCAAAGGTATGTCATCTGACAGGTAGAGGTGCCAGTGTGGGGGCTGCTGGGCCAGCCAAATTCCTAGCTGTGGGAAGAAGTGTGAGCTGGCAGTATCTTTAAAGGCTGCTGTTGCTGATCAGTGTGGGGGTAGCATGTCAGAGAAATGGTGAGACCTCTTTTAAGTTATTTGCTCCTGATTGGGACTTGTTCCTAGAGCTTCTTTGACTCAGTGATACCCTTCACGTGGATCTTGTGACACTGGGCCAGATGAAAATTTTGGTTGATAGGCCCAGGATACAAGTCATGGCTGAGTGTGATGCAGTTTTGCCCTTCTGTCCTTTCCTGATTCTTAACACTGAATGGTATTTTTACCATTTATAGAACTAGTTTTATAGAACTAGGACTAACGGCAAACAAAAAGCATTCTACAGGTTAGACAAGAAAGGCGTCTAACAGCATTTAAAGAAACTTTTCTTCTCTTTTTTTTTTGTCCTCTGTACCAGTAGTTTATATTTAAATGTAAAACAAACTAAGAAGCTTTTAATTCAGTTTATATCTTTAATGAATAGAAAATGTGGATCAAACCATTCTCTGACTTGCTTAAGAAATGACTTCACTTTATTTCTTATGTCCTGACTTCCTCATAAATCAGTGATACTGAGTAGTAGTAGATATGGTTCAAAATAGCTGGAATGGATAAATGGAATAATATAGATATGTTCAACAGAAGAAGATATTATCATCTAACTTACCTATCTGTATATGTATTCTTCCTGAGATACTAAATCCATTTGTGAAGTCAGCACTTTCTGAAACAGAGGGTGGAAATGTTGGGATTCAGGGGAATGGAATGGTATGAAGTCTGAAAAATCATGCTTTGGAGTAAGAGCCTTCAGCAAGTTCAGTCTCCTTAGCTTTTCAAAGACTTTTTAGAAGTGACATTTAGAGGGCTAATGTAGTTACTCTGCCAGTCTGTGCCTGATACTATAGGAATCTGTACTAAGCTATAACAAGATGTAGTAGCTGGAATGAAATACTAGGAAATGGTTACTATTTATATAGTTCTTATTTAATAGTGGAAGAAAAGTATGAACTATTGGAATAATTTATGGACTCAGAAAAGTAAGGCATCGAGTCTAAGATGAGTCTAGGCTCTCTCTAGATGTGATAGTGGGATACAGACACTTCTAGAAGGTGACTCATCCCACCCTAATCTAGATGCCTGTATTGGGTCTGTCTGGGATGGAGTTAACTTTCCCCTTAGCAGCCCTCATAGTGCTGTGCTTTGTATTTGTAGCTAGAAAGGTGTTGATAACACCAATGTTTTGGTGCTGAGCAGTGCTCACACAGTGTGGTGTGTTTGACCTTGGCTGGCTGCCAGGTGCCTACCAAGCTGCTCTATGACTCCGTCTCCTCAGCTGGACAGGGGAGAGAAAATATGATGAAAGGCTCGTGGGTTGAGATAAGGACAGGGAGGTCACTCAGCAATTACTGTCACGGACAAAACAGACTCGACTTGGGGAAATTAATTTATTACCAATCAAATCAGAGTAGGATAATGAGAAATAAAACCAAATCTTATAAACACCTTTCCCCACCCCTCCCTTCTTCCCAGGCTCAACTTCACTCCTGACTTTTCTACCTCCTCCTCCCGAGCAGTGCAGGGGAACAGGGAACAGGAGTTGTGATCAGTTCATTACACATTGTCTCTGCTGCTCCTTCCTCTTCACACTCTTCCCCTGCTCCAGGGGGACAGTCCTTCACAAACTTCTCCAACATGGGCCCTTCCCAAGTGCTGCAGTTCTTCACGAACTGCTCCAGCATGGGTCCTTTACATGGGGTGCAGCCCTTCAGGAAGGGACTGATCCAGCGTGGGTCCCCTGTGGGGTCACAAGTCCTGCCAGCAAACCTGCTCCAGCGTGGGCTCCTCTCCACGGGGCCACAGGTCCTGCCAGGAGCCCGCTCCACTGCGGGCTCTCCACAGGGTCATAGCCTTCAGGGCACATCCACCTGCACTGGTGCGGGGCCCTCCATAGGCTGCAGGGTGGATACCTGCTCCACTGTGGACCTCCATGGGCTGCAAGGGGACAACCTGCTTCACCATGGTCTTCTCCACAGGGGGAATCTCTGCTCCAGCACCTGGAGCATCTCCTCCCCCTCCTTCTTCCCTGACCTTGGTGTCTGCAGGGTTGTTTCTCTCACATATTCTCACTCCTCTCTCTCAGCTGCTGTTGTGCAGCAGTTTCTACCCCTTCTTAAATATGTTATCACAGACGTGCTACCACCATCGCTGATGGGCTCACCTTTGGGCAGCAGTGGGTCTGTCTTGGATCTGGCTAGAACTGGCTCTGTCGGACATGGGGGCAGCTTCTGGTATCTTCTCACAGAAGTGCCACACACACACACCCCCCCCCGCTACCAAAACCTTGCGACATAAACCCAATACACACAGCATCAAGGCTGTCTCTCCAACTCCCCTCTCCAAAGGCCAGTAGGTGGGGGTGGGCAAGAAGCTGGGAGGGGACATAGCCAGGACAGCTGACCCAAACTGACCAAAGAGATATTCCATACCATATGACATCATGCTCAGCAATTGAAGTTCAGAGAAGGGGGAGGGGGCATTTGTTATTAAGGTGTTTGTCTTCCAAAGCAACTGCTATGTGTGCTGAGGCCCTTCCACCAACTGGCTGGACATCGCCTGCTGATGGGAAGTAGAGAATAAAATCTTTTTGTTTTCCTTTATTAAACTGCCTTTATCTCGACCCATGAGGTTTTTTCCATCTTATTCCCCCCCACCACCCGAGGAGGGGGAGTGATAAGAGTGGCTTGGTGGGCACCTGGCAGCCAACCAAGGTCAACCCACCACAATGCCTAGTACTTTAGACTGTTAATGTTAGGTTAGACATGGACAGCTGTCTAGCTGTAGACAATGAACATTAGGTAAGATGATCCTTACCCCACCATATCTTGTGTCAAGTTGTTTCAAAGAATAGATGGTGGAAATGCCATAATATTTGTGGGGTAAAGGATCTAAGCAGGCAATTGAGGTTTACCAAAAAACCACTCCAAATGCCATCTAGTAGCTTAGTGTAGCAAGGTTTTCCTACCCAGATAAATTGGCTGGATGGTTGTGTCCAAAGAGTTACAGTCAATGGCTCCATGTCCAAGTGGAAACCAGTGACAAGTGGTGTCCTTCGGGGGTCTGTATTGGGACCAGTACTATTTAATATCTTCATCAACAACATAGTGGTATTGAGTGCACCCTCAGCAAGCTTGCAAGATGACACCAAGCTGAGAGGTGCAGTTAATACGCTTGAGGGAAGGGATGCCATCCAGAGGGACCTTGACAAGCTTGAGAAGCGGGCCCATGTGAACTTGAAGTTCAACACGGCCAAGTGCAAGGTCCTGCACCCTGGTCAGGGCAATCACCGGTATCAGTACAGACTGGGGGATGAATGGATTGAGAGCAGCCCTGCAGAAAAGGACTTGGGGTCACTAGTGGATGAAAAATTGGACATGAGCTGGCACTGTGTGCTTGCAGCCAAGAAAGCCAAGTGTGGCCAGCGGGTTGAAGGAGGCGATTCTCCCCCACTGCTTCGCTCTTGTGAGACCCCACCTGGAGTATTGCATCCAGCTCTGGGGCCCACAGTACAAGAAAGACATGGACGTGTTGAAGCGGGTCCAGAGGAGGGCCATGAAAATGATGAGAAGGCTCGAACACCTCTCCTAGGACAGGCTGAGAGAGTTGGGGTTGTTCAGCCTGGAGAAGAGAAGGCTCTGGGGAGACCTTATTACAGCCTTTCAATACTTAAAGAGGACTTATAAAAAAGATTGGGGCAGAATTTTTACTGAGGCCTGTAGTGACAGGACAAGATGTAATGGTTTTAAACTTGAAAGAGTGTAGATTTAGATTGGACATAAGGAAGAAATTTTTTACAATGAGGGTGGTGAGGCACTGGAACAGGTTGCCCAGACAGGTTGTGGATGCCCCATCATTGGAAGTGTTCAAGGTCAGGCTGGATGGGGCTTTGAGCAACCTGATCTAGTGAAAGATGTTCCTGCCCATGGCAAGGGGATTGGACTAGATGATATTTGAAGGTCCCTTCCAACCCACTATAATTCTATATCGAAGTTGAGTGAAATAATAAGGCTAACTCCAGGCTTGTGGTATCTGTTTTATGATTTCTGATTATTTCTCTACCTCCCCATGTAGGCTCAAACCTATAGAAGTGATTTGCATTTTGGTCTCAAAGTGGAATCTATTAACATGGTGTTGTGGTTTAGCCCCAGTCAGCAACT
>WEKW01029670.1:305-50552 GCA_013389905.1 Sula dactylatra
AGTAGGAAATACATTACCAAAGAAATCATCGCCAAACACAAAGAAAGTAACACCAGTGCTGTACAAATGAACTTTGTTTTGGTGCTGCTTTACCCTCATTTCAACGTCCTGTTTCCTCACTGACTTGGAGGCAGTGTGGTTGTTTACTCCCTTGGGCCCCTACGAAAAGTTCCAGCTCCAAGTTCTGCCTAAAAGATTCTATTAATCTCTAATAATGCTGCCTTTTTTTTTTTTAAAGAAATATGAAAATGTCAGGTGCTGTGAAGTGATGGGGTACAACCCTATAAAAATGTATAACTGCAAATAGTCCTCTAAAAATTCAACAGATGTTCCCTGCTGTGTTCTGAACCAACAAGTGGTGCTCTTAATGCTGCAGGCTTTGGGACCCTGTAACTGTTCGTTACACTCTTTCAGACTACATTCTGCTGGTAGCTGAGTCAACATGGCCATAAGTAGAAGAAAACTGCTGTAAACATGGTCTTCTGTTTTGCTTTTGCTTTTTATTCATTCCTCCTACTCTTTTCCTGTTGTTCATACTTTCAGCACAAAATGAAAGATACCTCAGGAGTTCCAGAATGATTTTCCCCATCAGTGACAACAAAACCACTTTTAAAATTGACCTGTTTGAAAAAGTAAGCAAACAAAAAAAAACCGCCCAGCTTTGATCAGGCAAGAAGGTATAGGTTTTGCAAATAATAGCCTAGTTTTCTATGGCCTGTGATGTTTTTCAAAATGAAAGGATAAACTTTCAGGTTGTGTAGACTGCCCTAAGTCTCTTGTTTAACTGCATTAATTCTAGCAGGTTTTTGTAACCATATGTCTGCATCATCCTCAAGCTGCAACAGTTGTACCACTTCCTGAATTTGAGTGTTTTGAGCAGTTGCTCAGAACAGGCTTCAACAAACCAGTGATTGATCCTGGTATTTCATGAAATGACATCTTGACATGGATAGTGGTAGCTGACACTCTGTACAATATTGGTTTGGCTGTAACTTTTAGTAGTAAGGGTGGAGAGAAGGCGAAACAGCTGTAGTGTACCAAACCAACCGCAATACTTTCTCAAAAGGAAGATTTGAAAACTAAGCCAAGTGATTTTTGGTCACAGAGGCTTTCACCTGTCTAACAACAGTGAAACTAAATTGCAAACAAGTATGCACTGGAATATTTGCTGTTAAATTTACCCTTTTTTTCATGTTTCCAGAAGTTGTGCTGTATTGAACAAGTTGGTTAACTTGATAACAGTCTAGCTATATTTTTAAATTAATGAGTCTTTAAAAGCTGTGGTGTGTTTCAGTATGGGTTTACATGTTACACATGTAGACAGCATATTAAATGTCTTGGAACCAACTGTCCAGGTGTATACAAAACTTTTCTTTCACAATCCCTTTTTAATATGAAAAATTGTGTGGGTGTACAAGTTTGTGACAGAAATCTTAATCTTTTCCCTTGTGTATAAGCCCATTTTGATGGGCCAAGCCATTTTCAATGCCCAGCATTACTTACAATAACTGTAACTGTTTCTTGGAGGAGTTGGCATTTATTTTTAATGTTAATATACGGTTAAGCACAGGGCCTTAGGTTTTACATGGCACTGATGATATAACTTGGCAAAAAGATCTTCCATTGGATGATGGCATGGAACATGTACATTATCAAGTCACCATTTCAGTAGTTTAGGGACTAGTTTTACTAGGAATTTTGCCTTGAAAAAAATCTTATTCTACAGAATGATGCATTTTTTGCTTGCATTCTTTGAAAACATGGCATGAGTATTGGTTAAATACTGTACCTGTTAATCATTGGTCTGTCCCTGTTGCTACTAAAAGTTTTTTATCTCCGTTCAGGAACGAGATCCTTTTTAAAGTAATGAGTTATGTGTCTGGAACACTGTTTTAAGGTGGTAATAATTTTGCCATTATAAGAGTCTTGAATTACAGTTGAAGAGGGGAGATGTCTTTTTGCATGGTTGTTTGATTCTGCACATTCATAAAACTTATATGCAGAAATTAATCTCGTCTTCATGCTCTAGTTTTTTTCTAAATGTATTCAATAAAATTCTTATTACATGCTGGTTGTGTTTGGGGTTTTTTGACTTCTTTTATTATGGGAGAGAACTTCCCTTTGGATTTGCAACACAGTTGTCAAAATAAAATGTAAGTGGGCATTTTCCACAGGTCAGACTATATATGAGGGAAACTGCGAGGCAAAGGGTTTTTTCCCCGCCCCTTGGTATCTTTCTTTGCCAGTCAAGATACCTAAGTTTTGCAGCAATTTGAATAAGTGTGGCTACTCCGATGGTGGCCTGTCTCATTCATGGAAATTGTTCTGTCCGAGAATTTTGAGCTGTCACAAACTTATTGGAACTGGAATAATTCCAAATACAAGGTTTGGACTGTCTCTAAGAATGCTGAAGATATTATAGCTCTGCTGCTTTTTTTCTGGTTTCCTGGAAAAAGGAAGAAGATACCTGTCAAAACCTCTGGCATTGCCACAGTGGAGAGAAAAAAAGGATTCAGTTCTTGGGGCCTGAAATTTTCTGTGGTAATAAAAACTTTGTGTTTTCTCAAAGATTGGGAAGGTATTTTAACCACAGGTGACCAAGATACTGTCACAGACATGATAAACTAATCTACAGTTCCTGTGCGAAACGATTGTTAGTCAAGCACGCTTGGTTTCTCTGAGTCTGTCTGCAAAATGAAGGGTGTGACAGGGAGATGGGATGTTGGCAGTAGGGAGGATGGGTGGGCAAAGAGCATGGTCGTTAAGACTTCTCTGTAGGCAGCGCAGATTTCAACCCGCGTTCATACAGTCACCATTTTTCTGTTCAACTTCTGAACATTTTGTGTCCCTGACACCATGTTGGCGTGGACAAGAATGAAGAACTACTGTACGTAACTGCTGTCAGCTATGCGTTTGTAGTCATTCCTGTGAGCCTGAAAGGAAAGGGGCTGTAGGAACAGGTACCTGTAATCTGGAGGTATGTGAAGTGCATGCTGTGTTTTTGTTTAGCTTAATTGACCAACCTCTCCCGTGACTGATCCTGGCTCTCCAGGAAGTGCAGGGTTTTTTCCAGCCTTTGCTTCTGTATGAGAAGGAAGGAAGCATCCTCTTGAGTAAAATATTTTTGTTACCTACTGGAAACAAGTGTTTGAAAAATGAATTCCTTGTTGAATATTAATAAAAGCTGCATTGCAACAGAAGTCATTCAAACGTAGCTAGAGGCAGAGCTGTTACCTTACAACCATCTATGAAATATTTTTAGTCCAGAAACCTTGTTCTCTGAAATGTTTTAAATTTATGATAAATATTGATACTGCAATATTACTGCTGAATTCAATGCTTGGGAAAAAACTAACCTAATGTTCTTCTGGCCTGATCTCCTTAACTGAATTTGTTCTTCCTTTATTGAAAAAATCAGACTTATGTATAAGAGGCAGAGTTGATACTGTGTGCTTCTAGACTCCAAGGGACTTTTGAGAGAACACCTCATAATCAAGTGATATTGTCATATACATAAACATTAATCCAAACTGTAAATGCTCTGCCTTCATCTGTGAAAGTTAACATCTGGAGTTTCTACTCATGAAAAAAACCTACAACAAAAGCGTTCAGAATTATTTTTTAACTGTAGCTCTGCAAATCGGAAGGCTGTCGGCACTTCTGTTACTTCAGTGGATTTATAATTTAAATGGGATGCTTGTACTTTCCAAGAGCGGTTAACAGCTGTAAAGAAGATAAAGCTGGTAAAATGAATGGAGAATATTAATATGTAGTTGAAAATAAATTTTTAAAGGAAAGGTTTTCACGTGACCATAGGAAAAATAAATAGTTCATAGAAAGCATGCTAAGACTGAAGGTTAATACAAAGCAACAACTCCAACTGTGAATGAGCTAAAGCACTGAAACTTTTCAAGTCACAGTGTTTTATAGTCATAGAATCATTAAGGTTGGAAAAGATCTCTAGGATCATCAAGTCCAACCACAAACCGAACACCCCTAGGCCTCCTAAACCATGTCCCGAAGTGACATGTCTACACGTTTTTTTGAACTCCTCCAGGGATGGTGACTCCACCACCTCTCTGGGCAGCCTGTTCCAGTGCCTGACCACTCTTTCAGTAAAGACATTTTGCCTAATATCCAATCTAAACCTCCCCTGGCGCAGCTTTAAGCCATTTCCTCTTGTCTTATCACTTGTTACTTGGGAGAAGAGACCAACCCCCACCTCGCTACAACCTCCTTTCAGGTAGTTGTAGAGAGCAATAAGGTCTCCCCTCGGCCTCCTCTTCTCCAGGCTAAACAACCCCAGTTCCCTCAGCTGCTCCTCACAAGACCTGCTCTCCAGACCCATCACCAGCTTCGTTGCCCTTCTCTGGACATGCTCCAGCATCTCAATGTCTGTCTTGTCCTGCGGGGCCCAAAACTGAACACAGGATTTGAGGTGTGGCCTCACCAGTGCCGAGTACAGGGGCACGATCACGTCCCTGCTCCTGCTGGCCACACTATTGATGATACAAGCCGGGATGCTGTTGGGGGCACATGCTGGCTCGTGTTCAGAATATTTTCCCATGTCTTTATAAAGGTTCACCTTGTTGCTATGTGAGCACAGTGGCATTGTTCAGCATTTCTTCTTCTGCTGTTATTTCTCCTCAACAATATTTTACTTTAGAACACAGACAACTAAGCTTATTGCTTTGATTACTGAACCATTATATTGATGCACATTGCCTGAAGACTGCAGTGTGGTTGGGACTTGTACACTGAAAAGTGGCTAAAAACTGCACCGTGGTTGAGTGTCAGTAACAAAATGTTGAGCAAACAATTCTTAAGCTAAAGTAGATGTCATTTTAATGAGGTTTTGCATTTCACAGTTTCATTATATAATGTACGTATAGTTTATCTTAAACTGGCCCATAGCGGTACTTAAGTAAATGTAACTTTTCAAGGGTATATTGCAATCTGCAGTGCTGTACGTCCTCATTTTCCCTCCACATATTGTAGATATTCTTCACTGAAATTGTAAGTGTAGTTGTCTGCAGAATGAGCAGTAGCCATGAGAGAGCCATTAGATTTTGCCAGAGGTTCTCCATATTCTGGTAATTATGTTTTAGTACAAACCAGAGTGTAATACTGCCTGAGAGGCAAGTGCTGCGTCCTGCAGTTGTGCTCTGAATCCTGTATAAATATCTAATCCTCAGGCAGTTTATCATTTATCAGACTGCAGATGACAAGATATTTGCAAAACCAGAGTCCAATCAGGCTGAATTATGTGAACTGGGATGGTTTGAAAATGTAGAAAGAAGAGCTAGGTCCATTTCATCCGTTTCACAGATTTGCCAGGACTAGGTACTAAGGACGGATACAACTATGTAGAAGTAGCTGTCCTTAACGATTGTTCTTTCAAAAACTTGGATCTCCCCCAAGTAGCCTCTGAGTGTTGATCTCTGCTGACAGCTCAATAAATACAGTATTGCCACGGGTAGTAGTGGGGCACAAGCTTTGTTCCAGTTCTGCAGGGTCTCAGGACTTGCCAGGCTTGCATTGTCTGAACTTCTCTTCGCCTGCCTGGAGCTTTGTTTTAGCTTGTTTGGCTGTTACAAGTTTTCTCATGACCAGGTGGCTTTTGCCTTATTTGTTTTACCTTTGTTTCTCCTTTAATAGTTGTATGGTATAACCATATTTTTAATATAGATACTAGTAACCAGCAGTTTTTCTGTGCAGAACAATGTCTTTATGATCCTAGCATCACCTTGCAGAGGAATACAAGCCTGTTAGAAGTCGGGGCCTTAAACTGGGGCATGTGGTGTAGAGGACCATGGGCATGGGATGATTAGAGAGGGGCACAGGTTGATACTGGAGACCCCAGGAAGATAAAGCAGTTACAATGATTATGAGCTGTTTGTTATTGAAAGGTTTGTCTGTAATAGTATTCTTTGGTTTTTTCTTTTACTGTAATAAATACAGACAAAACATTCTTTGATCACACAGTTAAGATTTCAAGTATATTAACAACAAACTTGCCTTTACTTCTAAAGCATGTTTCTTTCTGCCTGCAAGAAGACAGGCAGGATGCTTGTGTCTTACTGCTCTGCTGTGGCAATGGGCGACGCTGTGCAAGTGCCCCCACTTCTGCAAGGCTTGGTGCCAGGATGACTCTGCCTGAGCTGCAGGCTGAAGAAGGTGTTTTAGTGCAGGCAGGAGGTGCCAGGGCATGCGGCCTCAGGTGGAAAGAGTATGGAAACACGGCTTGGGAGACGGGGAGAGCTGAGGAAACAAAAGCAGTATGTCAGGAGGGGGGTGTTGGTTCCAGAAATATCTGAAGGGATGAGTGATCTCAGAGAGAGCCAAGTCCTTCAGTGCTCAGTGTTCACAGCTGACCATGTTTCCCCAGCTTGATGTGCTACGGCTTATGGGTTACATAAGGGTGCGTTGTCAACAACAGTCGCTGTGTCCAGCAACTGTGGCTTGAGTTTCTTTCTAAAAATACAGCCAAGTTTGGAGGTAATGTAGATGGCAGCATCAGGAATGCGTCAGCAGCTTACTGTCAGCAAGCTAGCAAAGCACATCTGGGGAGGGTACCATGGAAACATAGCAAGTCTATTCTTATCTCATACCCCCCATGACATGCTTTTCCCATTATCACCTCTCCTGTTCTTTCCCTTTATGGAAGGCTGTGACGTCTTTGCAGTTTACTTGAACCAGGTCCAGCCCCTCCTGCATGAGGTGCCTAACAAATGAGACCTCCTCTTCCTCCTCCTCCTCCTCCTCCTCCTCCTCTGTCTGAGCACTCCAAGCTCATCCAGAAAATGGATGTGCCTTACAGACTGGGTTGAAGAATAGCTTCTGGGTTTTCTTGGATGAGGAAGAAACTGTTTAAAGGTGTAGGATCCATCAGGACAAATACTGTGTTGACACTGACAGGAGCTGCCTTGGCGTCACAGATTATAACTGGCACAAGCAAGTACAGAAGCAATCCATGGGACAGACAGCTCCTAAACCATTTAGGCTTAAGTTCCTCCTGCTGACGCTGATTAACAGAACTGCTGAACTTGACTTAGAGCTCAACTTTAATACATCATAGACTTGCAGCTAAATTACAGGGTTAAACAGTAGCCACTCTTGCTTGATTGGAGTTGCTTTTAGTCCCAGTGGTGTAATGGAAACAGTCTTTTGCATTAAAAAAAGGCTGCTCACTAAATTCAGCTCCTACTGGTTTCTCTAGGGATAATGTCTGTGTAGCAGGTGTTGTTCAGTGAGGAACACCGTGCTTTGGTTCGGCTCTGAAGAGAACAGCGTAGCAGAAGCAAGATTTCTGTATTTCATTTAATTGGTTTTATCTTCTCTGCTTTGCAATAGGAAAGTCCATGATGTTCACCATCATTCAGCTCCCTTAATGGCACTCTTAACTGTACGTTAAAAATCCCATGAATGAATATGGAGGCATTCAGAGTAAGAGAGAGAAAAAACAGGCCATGCTGAGATTATCCTGTTTCTACCAGTGGCAGAGAGGAGGTCCCCAGCTGCTTTTGATGCTGTATCACCCGGAGATTCCAGCTCTGCTTCCTTGAGGGTTTCTACAGCGCTGCCTGGCAGGTGCAGAAAGTCCTCAGTGACTTTCAGACCCAGTCAGGATCTTCCAGAATCTCATCCTGCTGCTGTTTTCCTTCTGAATAATGTGGAGGTCACTGCAGAAGCTCTTCTCTGCAGATGCTGCATATCATCTCTTACCCTCTGAATGACACTGCTGCAGGATAAACTATCTCTGCTCTCAAGCAATTTTGTTCTTTTAAAAAGACCCATGATTGACATATTTAATCATCATCTTGGCTTAAAGAGGAGAATAAGCAACCTTTTAAAGATACAGGAGTGTGTGGAAGATAACTTCCTGACACAGCCAGTAAGTGAGCCTACCAGGGGAGGTGCCTCGCTTGACCTGCTGTTTACAGACAGAAGGACTGGTGGGAGACATGGCGGTCGGATGCGTCTTGGGCTTAGCGACCATGAAATTATAGGGTTCTCAGTTCTTGAGGAAGTGAGGAGGAGGGTCAGCAGAACCACTACCATGGACTTCTGGAGGGCAGACTGTGGCCTGTTCAGGGCACTGGTTGGGAGGGTCTCTTGGGAGACAGTCCTGAAGGGCAAAGGAGTCCAGGAAGGCTGGGCTTTCTTCCAGAGGGAAGTCTTGAAGGCACAGGAGCAGGCTGTCCCCATGTGCTGCAAGACGAACCGGCGGGGAAGACGACCGGCCTGGCTGAACCAGGAGCTTTTGTGGCACTCAGAAAAAGAGCGTTTACCACTTTTGGAGGAAGGGGCAGGTATCTCAAGAAGAGTACAGAGACCTCGTTAGGTCATGCAGAGAGAAAATTTGAAAGGCAAATGCTCAGCTAGAACTCAGTCTGGACACTGTTGTAAGGCAATACAAAAACTGTTTTTGCAAATACATCAGCAACAAAAAGAGAGCCATCCTTTATTGGATATGGGGGGAAACATTGCCACCGAGGATGAAGAAAAGCCTGAGGTACTAAATGGCTTCTTTGCCTCAGTCTTTAACAGTCAGACCAGTTATCCCCAGCATATTCACCCCCCTGCGCTGGAAGGCAAGGACAGGGAGCAGAATAAACCCCCCATAATCCAGGAGGAAGCAGTTTATGACCTGCTGAGCTGCCTGGACACTCACAAGTCTATGGGGCTGGATGGGATCCACCCGAGAGCACTGAGGGAGCTGGGCAGGAGCTTGCCAAGCCACTCTCCATCATTTATCAGCAGTCCTGGGTAACAGGGGAGGTCCCAGACAACTGGAGGCTTGCCGATGTGACGCCCATCTACAAGAAGGGCCAGAAGGAGGATCCAGGGAACTACAAACCCTGTCAGCCTGACCTCGGTACCAGGGAAGGTTATGGAGCGATACATCCTAAGTGAGCTCACCAGGCAAGTGCAGGACAACCAGGGGATCAGGCCCAGCCAGCATGGCTTCGTGAAAGGCAGGTTCTGCCTCACCAGCCTGATCTCTTTCTAGGACAAGGTGACCCGCCTAGGGGATGAGGGAAAGGCTGTGGATTTTGTCTACCTGGACTTCAGTAAAGCCTTTGACACCATTTCCCACAACATCCTCCTAGAGAAACTGGCTGGTCATGGCTTGCACGGGCATACTCCCCTGGATAAAAAAACTCGCTGGATGGCTGAGCCCAGAGAGTTGTGGTTAACGGAGCTAAATCCAGTTGGCAGCCAGTCACGAGCGGTGTTCCCCAGGGCTCAGTGTTGGGGCCAGTCGTCTTTAATATCTTTATCAATGACCTGGATGAGGGGATTGTGCCCTCAGTGAGGGCACAACAACCCCAGGCAATGCTACAGGCTTGGGGAAGAGTGGCTGGAAAGCTGCCCGGCGGAGAAGGCCCTGGGGGTGCTGGCTGACAGCCGGCTGAACAGGAGCCAGCAGTGCCCAGGTGGCCAAGAAGGCCAACAGCATCCTGGCTTGTATCATCAATAGTGTGGCCAGCAGGAGCAGGGCAGGGAAGGTGCCCCTGTACTCAGCACTGGTGAGGCCACACCTCGAATATTGTGTTTGGTTTTGGCCCCCTCAGTACAAGCCAGACATTGAGGTGCTGGAGCGTGTCCAGAGAAGGGCAACGAAGCTGGGGAAGGGTCTGGAGAGCAGGTCTTGTGAGGAGCGGCTGAGGGAACTGGGGTTGTTTAGCCTGGAGAAGAGGAGGCCGAGGGGAGACCTTATCGGTCTCTACAACCACCTGAAAGGAGGTTATAGTGAGGTGGGTGTTGGTCTCTTCTCCCAAGTAACAAGTGATAAGACAAGAGGAAATAGCCTCAAGCTGTGTCAGGGGAGGTTTAGATTGGATATTAGGCAAAATGTCTTTACTGAAAGAGTGGTCAGGCACTGGAACAGGCTGCCCAGAGAGGCGGTGGAGTCACCATCCCTGGAGGAGTTCAAAAAAACGTGTAGACGTGGCACTTCGGGACATGGTTTAGGAGGCCTGGGGTTGTTGGCTTGACGGTTGGACTTGCTGATCCTAGAGGTCTTTTCCAACCTTATTGATTCTATGATTCTATGAATTTTCTTGGGTTTCAATCAAGTGCACACAAATAGAGAACCACCAGTAACACTTAACGGGCACTACAACGAGAGGGTGCAAAGTATGGTCTTTCCCATTAATCTCTCCATGACAAGTGCTTTAAGCAAGGAATGAAGCAGTTATGTTTTAATCCCTTCATGTGTATTTATGCTTTAATTCCCAAGTGATTTAGGGCCTTCTGAATGAAAGGTTGCATCTGGATTGTTAGGCATGAGCACTCCTTGCATGCATCTGGTCTTTTTTTAACCCAATTCACGTTTCACAAGCTCCTGTAGCAATGAGCCTCACCATATAATCACATGTAGTGTGAGTAATCCCATTGTTTAAAACCTGCTGCCCAATATTTTTTAGGCAGGATGGTCAGGAACAGCAAAAGTTCCTCCACAATTTTTAGGCAGGATGGTCAGGAACAACAAAAGTTCCTCCACACAAGGGAAGGGTTTCAGATCACTGAGGGCTGCTGGCCAGGTGTTCAGGTCCTCTTCTGTTGCAAAGTACTGTGCAGTCCACAGAGTTCTCATTCTCTTGGCCTTTATGAATATGCAGAGATTATTTTATAGGTTATCGATAGAAGAACAGAATAATAGAAACCAGGTCCGTGGAAAAGTCAGCATACAGCACCAGTACTAATTGTGATTATCTGCTTAATGGGCTGATTGACTGTCTTAGGATCTTTCTCTTGCAATGTCTTTTCTTTAATAGATACACTGAGTTACACAGTGTGTTTTATTTTTATGACTGTTGTAAAAGAAAGCAATTTTAGATCAGCTGAAGCAATTTAAAAATTTCACCTGTACTTGACAAATTGCTTTGGCTGAATCAAAAAACTGGACAAGTCCAAGTGCCCTGTCCTAGCACCTGAACTGCATAGTTACTGAGGAGATTTAAGAAACTCCTTCAGTTGGTGTACTCATACTTCAGTCATCAGGATACTGGGATAGGGAAATTTTAATTTCATTGCTCCACAAAGGCCGTCTCTTAATGCATGAGTCAACTTTGGGAAGGGTTGCTAAATTACAGGGTGTTGAGAGAAGCACTGGCATCACTTAATCCCAAATAGTTAATCTTCAAAGGTTCTGAATTAGTTTTAGTTTTTATTAAGCTTAAGTTCAGAGCATTTTTTGGGTGGTTCTATTCCTATTTATTAATTGTTTGAAAAACACAGCAGAATAACTATTTTAAATTACTACCAGTTTTGGTGCAAATGAATGAGTATTGTAACTCAATTGTGTTTATCACTTACGCAGTGGAGAACAGAGCATATAGGTTATCCCCACTTTCCTGCCACCACTAAGTTGACCAAGTGTTACAGCTTCCTTTCCAAAGGCAAACCAAAGGTATTTCAACCATAAGAGAATCCAAAATAAACTTCCTGACACTATCCCTTTGAAACTGATTTTCTAAAGAGACAATTGGAAACCCACATATCCAAGTGGTATTTGCTTCATCCAAGTTTAATTTTGCCAAATTGCTTGGCAGCCCCAGACTAGGCTGAAGGGTCTGTTTCGCCCAGCTGTATGATTCACAGGTTGCTTCAGCCAGGCTGAGTGAATGAACTGTGCAAATGGAATTAGGGAAGGACAGAGTAGATGATCCAGTGTTATCTGTTGGTAAGGAGAGCCTGAAAAATCCCCCCCACACTTCAAAATTACGGGCAGGAAGAGCTACACAAGTACAGCAGCTTTTGGGCTGAGAGACAGCAGCAGTTGCTTGGTTGCCCATCTATAGAAAAGGAGACACTACTGACTGAAGCAGGGAAGGCAATCTCAACTCTGACTGATCCTTTCAATTCCAAAAATACGGGACTTTATGGAAATCAGTTAGTATAAACCATTTATAAGTGGTTTGGTTTCCTTATTTATAAGGGTTTGGATATTACCCTCCCTCAACAGAGCTTTATAAAGTAGAATGGAAATAGTTTTAAGCTATTTTGTATACTTCTCAGGATGTAGTGGGTCATGATGAATCATATGTTCATACAGAGCTATCAATTAAGTAGAGAAGAAAAACAAAGCAATTGATGCCAGCTGTGCATTCAGCCTGATGTGAGCTGTAATTTATTTATTCTTACAGCTTCAAACTGCACAGGGAAACAAGAAGAAATAATATGTTCTTTTGCAGCAGCGAGGTAACGGCACAGAACTTCAAAGGCTAGCTACCACTGAAAAAGTATGTTTACTGATGAAACATTTGTTCGCTGGTTTATACTATCGAAGAGATTTCTGTAAATGAAGGAGGAAGCATGCTTTGTTAGATATTTCCTTTTTATGTGGAAATTCCTTGTTTGCCTTATCCTCTGATGATGCTACAGCAGTGACCACTGACAGATCGACAGAACAGCTGGCTGCTGTTCACAAGAGGCACTAGTGGCTTTTTTCCACCTCTCAGACATCCTAACCCTTCCTTGGGGGCACATTCAGTTACTGCCCATTGCATTTAACATAAAGCTATGATGGAGCAGGAAGAGTGGGTGAATCAGGAAAAGGGAAGAAAAACCGGTGCAATTAGTACCGGTCACTGTTCACAGGGTATCACACCCTTCAGCAACATCTTAAGCTACAGATGTGGAGATGAACAACTTAATAACTGTGAGTGGCCCCAGTTAGGTAGAAGTAAAGAGAACAAAAATGTAGTCGCTGTTCTGGTGTCCTCAGCACTGACTACTCATGTCTCTTATGGGCATGCTTACAAGGTCAGTTAAGCACTACTTTTTCCAACAGAAGAGGTAAAGCATGGGCTGTGGAAGTGTAATTTCCTCCTCATGTGCCTAAGGCTTGATTTGTGAAAAGCAATTCAACAGTAAATTATGAGGACAACATCCACAGATACACAGCCCTTTAAGAGAGGATTTTCTGAAGGGATGCCAATGAAAGCGTCTTTTCTTGGTGGCAAATACCCCCCAGAATAACTTCCCAAAGGACTGAACCAATGTAATTGCTGGTTCCCTTTTCTGAATTCAAGGCATCTGAGATGAGAACAACTCCTTCTGTAGCCTAGTAATTGTCCTGTTTCTCTAACTCTCTCTTTTTTAGTACCACATCTGTTCTATTCCCCATAAAACAAAAAAGATTTTATTCCCCCAACGTGGTGCAATTTATGGCTGTGAGAAAAACTGTAGTATATTTTACATAAGAGAAAAATTGGTTATTATCAGCTCCCACAAACTGAAATGTGATTTAATAAAATTCTAGCAATTTTATTAGTTGTAAAGTATGTAGATGAGAAGTACATTTAAAGGGTAAATGAAGCAAGAATCAATTTTTTTACAAATTAAACAGTTTTGTACAATTACCCTTCTCATGCATTTGAGTTTCTCTTTGAACGTAAATGCAGCTCCTAATGGGAAACTTTCTTCAGGCCTTATCTGAAGACAGAGTAACTTCAAGCCCCATGCCAGTAGTGATAACGTCCTTCATCTCCCTCAGCTGGAAGAAGACACCTGCATGAAAGAGATCTTCCAGGAAAAAATAGGAACAAAAGCTGGGTTTGGGACTAGTGAAAGTGCCAAAAGGAGCCGGTCAGCTTTTGGTTATCCCCCACAACCTGTATATTCCAAAGTACAAATATAGGAGGGAGGTGCACAGTGTCTGTCAGAGGGATGGACACTCACTCTCCAAGAAAATGCTTTTGGATTTCTGCATAGAAGCAGCTGTTTTCTCTGATTATCAAGAATGCCTAGTACTGCTTTGGCAATTGGCAGGAGGGCCGGTATTTTATTTTTTCTGGAAAAGAAAGCAAATCAGTGTAATGAGCGCTCACTAGTCCTGCAGAACAGATTCTAAAATACAGACGCCTTTGGTGTCTTATATTATAGAAGTAATTATCAGAAAAAGAAAAATGCACATGCTGAGGAGTGTCGTATTTTTTTTCTTGAAATGTGTGCTGTTGATCACTGCTACGAACAGATTTTGGCAAATGACTGGCTTTGTAATTGTATATCCAAAATAACAGGTCCTCAAAATTGGCAGATCTTTCAGAAAACTCTGATTGGGAACTGATTTTCCCTTCTCCTCACCCTTAAATTTGCTTCCATCTAGGGTTGTTCTTAAAGCTACAGTTTTGTAAGTATCAGAGAAGCAGTAATTTCTAGCTCGGGAGTTCTGTGATACACAGAGCTCCTGCTCACCCTACCAGTACACTTGCATGCATTCAGAAGGTTGGACACTCAGGTAGGCAGTCAGGAGAGACTGGGTCACTGTAGGAGTCTGACTACAGTGCGTTTCAGACTTTGCTATTTGACTGAGTTTTCGAAGCTGTCGTCCTATGCTACTTCTTTCAGAGTCCCTGCTGCGGCCTGCACAGTGAAGGCTGCAATGGAAATCTGCCTCTTTACTTCTTCCCAGGCTCCATGCTGATCTGCTTTGCTCTCAATATCAAACATGGCATCATAGATCCCTGGGAAGGACTCTCCAGCATACTTGTTGTGACTGCTTGGAGCAAAGATGATATGTCTGTGGGGAAAGAAGGAAAAAAATGTAGATATACTAAATAAAATAACCATTAACAGTGTACGTGTTCATTGTAGGGAACTGTGTATGTGCTACATAAAGCAACAGTGAATCCTGTGAAGATCAGAACGTACTAAGCACAGAGGAAATCTAGCTGGAACTGTCTTTAAAAGGATAGGAGGAAGCAGCCCCAAGGGCAAAATCTATGGGAAAAGGCACAGATTTTGGACAGGTAGCCTTCTTCTTGGGAAGAGATGATGCATTTGTCTAATTAGGAATGAAACCATGTTAAATTTTTTGAAAATGGGAGCTCAACAGACCTGTTGAACTAATGTGGCAGTCCAGAACAGGGAATAAAACTAGTTATGGGTGTACAATGGAAGGTGGAACAGAAACCTCAAACATAACTAAACAGTTGAATGATGGTCAGCAGATTTGGGAAAGGAATGTGAAAAGAGGGCAGAAAAAAACTGTAGGAGAATTCTTGAGAAAAGCATGAATTCTTCAGAGAAGGAGTGATTATATTGGAACAGAACTGGGCAAAACTATCAATTTTATTTGTTACTTGGTTTTGTTGGGTTTTTTGAATAATGAATACTTGCAGATCTGCTTTTAAATTGAAGGGTTTTATATGAAGTATCAAAGAACATTTGTGAAAGAGGATGTGAAAGAGGCCCCCCAAGTCGAAATAAACACTAAAACTACATTATTAAATGCAAGCAAGTAAAAAAAAAAATCCAGACAGCTCTAAATGATACCTAACACCCAACAAGAAGAACTGTAGAAAACAACCATTTCATTCTTCCAAAAGTGTAAACGACAGTTTATCCTAGGAGGATGGAAGTGCGATTCTCAATTCTACCTGCTTGAGGGACTTCTGGCTTGGTGTGAAAGCCATCAGTCAGTGAGTCAGATATATCCAGTCATTAAAAAAAGGGGGATACAGAGCATAAAGTGAGGAAGTCACAGATCTGACACTGGAAGCTGGCTTCTTGTCAAGTGTTACTAATAAATGCATTGGGTTTCTATAAAGGGCATTGTGGTGCTCCAAACGTTGTCTTTCTCCAGGCCTATGTGCTTGTAGAAAGAAAACTTCAGGAATAACCAGTTAATGATTTAAGCTAATAGGAGCATCTGTAGAAGCAGTCAAAGCTGGGACAGATGGGACTTTGCAGCACAGCTCATGGGCCTTTATATATCCTGTGCTCAAATGTCACTCTCTCCAAGCTCTCCCTTCTGGACTTCTCTCTTCACCTGACCCTCACTACACATCTTTTCTCATCCTTTTCTGCCTTCTGCTCTACCCTCATTTCTCCTTTCTTTCCATACAGTTGATTCTCCACTGAATCCTCACTTTGTACAGGTTGAAAAGGGCAAGTTGTAACAGAAGTAGTACAACACACCTGCAGATAAATGTCACAGAGTATGATGGCTAATAAAAACAGAGTGCCAGACCCAGGAAGAGGAATTAGGCACCACAAGACTGGTGCAGCCAAGGAGTTCTCCCTGAAGGTTATAAACAAAGTCTACTACTCACTGGGTTCTACCTAAGACAGAATCTGTTGAATTCCTATATGCAGCAGTTCAACTGACCAGTCAGGGTGCGGTTGACCTGCAAAAATACGGTGCCTTAGACAGCTGGTCAAGAAACTTGTTGCCTCACCTGTAAAACTTCCTTCCTGGTAAGCCAAGAGGATCAGTGAAAGCTCTTTCTATAAACATCAGCTGATCATTCATGATTCGCACTGCAACTGGACTGCAAAAAATAGAGACAGAGGCGTTTTACAAGAGGAAACATAACTTACCAGTTTCATTTAAACACTTTTCCTCTTCTTTGTACAGAAAAAAATTTGTGAAGTTGGTCTACGGTTCACAAAAAGATGAAGGTTTGCAAATAGAGATATTCAATACATGTTCTATTAACGCATTAGGATTTCCGTGTTAGAAAACTCAACTACAAGATTGCACTCTATGCAAAAAATAAAATGGGAGACTTTCTGAGTGTTATATACTTGTTTAGTGTTAAATGGCACTGGAAAGATCCCACTTAGCAGATGGGAGAGGAAGGCTGAGATTTAGGTCAAGACGACGATACCTAGATTTTGGTGTCCACCCATAAACCAAGTGTCCCAACTCTCACTATAATCTATACAGCTGGGATTCAGTTGCCTAAACACAACTATCTGGTACCCTACTAGGTGTCTAGGAGCACCTGGCCTTCAGCCACTGTACTCGGAGGGATGGGAGTCCCATGGCACCCTTGGGTTTGCAAGCATCATATGGATCACATGGGACTGGCGCTGTTTAACATCTTTGTTAGCAACATGGACAGTGGGATCAAGTGCACCCTCGGCAAGTTTCCTGACGACACCAAGCTGTGTGGTGCGGTCGACACACACTGGAGGGAAGGGATGCCATCCAGATGGATCTTGATAGGCTTGAGAGGTGGGACCATACGGACCTCATGAAGTTCAACAAAGCCAAGTGCAAGGTCCTGCACATGGGTTGGGGCAATCCCAAGCACAAATACAGGCTGGGCAGAGAATGGATTGAGAGCAGCCCTGCAGAGAAGGACTTGTGGGTGTTGGTTGATGAGAAGCTCAACATGACCCAGCAAAGTGCACTTGCAGCCCAGAAAGCCAACCGATTCCTGGGCTGCATCAAAAGAAGCATGGTCAGCAGGTCAAGGGAGGTGATTCTGCCCCTCTACTCCTCTCTCATGAGACCCCACCTGCAGTACTGCGTCCAGCTCTAAGGCCCCCAACATAAGAAGGACATGGATGTGTTGGAGCAAATCCACAGGAGGGCCGCAAAGATGACCAGAGAGCTGGAGCACCTCGCCTATGAGGACAGGCTGGGAGAGTTGGGGTTGTTCAGCCTGGAGAAGGGAAGGCTCCAGGGAGACCTTATAGCAGCCTTCCAGTCCCTGAAGCGGGCCTACAAGAAAGCTGGGGAGGGACTTTTTACAAGGGCATGTGGCTATAGGACAAGTGGTAATGGCTTTCAACTGAAAGAGGGTAGATTTAGCTTAGATATAAGGAAGAAATTCTTTACTATGAGGGTGGTGAGACACTGGAACAGGTTGTCCCAAGAAGTTGTGGATGCTCCATCCCTGGCAGTGTTCAAGGGCAGGCTGGATGGGGCTCTGAGCAACCTGATCCAGTGGAAGGTGTCCCTGCTCATGGCAAGGGTGTTGGAACTAGGTGATCTTTAAGGTCGCTTCCAACCCAAGGCATTCTATGATTCTATTACTCTGAAGCATCATCCTGTTTCCTTGAGGTGTGCTGAAAGTACAAATTCTGGCATCACCTATAACACTCAAGTGTAGGTGTCTAAACACAGAGCTCAGTCCAACTTTAACTTTCACTGCTACCTGCCTTTCCATATATTGCAATAATTTTAATGACAAGCTGTTAACTAGTAATAAGCTCTACAGATGATACTATTCATCACGGGAAGCAGAATTCATCTTAGCAGATATTGCCTGTCTCAGAGTTCAAGGGCTCTATTCTACACTAATTAGAAAGGCTCCTTGTGTAGTCACTGGAAGGAAAGAACTGTCACCCTGGGTACCTAAGGCAGATATACATATATATGTATACATATATATAATTTTTGTTTTTCAGGCTTACTCTTTCTTGTCAACTTGTTCGAGTCTCTTGTGAAATTCAGCAGCAGCCTTTGAGAAGTCCACCACAGCAGAAAAAAGAGGATCTAGAAAAGGAAGAACTTTGTGAACAACATATCTGCTGAGCCCAATACACCTTTCAGTTGCCCAGTGGGGGAAAAACTACATTTTTTTTGCTGATATAATAGCATTAATTTTGTTGTTTTTCCATAATTCATTAGTTTCCCTTGTGCAAGCTTTAAAAAGCTGCACTACTAGCAGTAATAGACAGAGACCTTGTGCAATGAGGCCAACAATAAGGCAGAATGCTTGATAAAGCTTTGACAAGTGTATATCTTCCCTCTGCCTGGCAAGGAAAAGACTGGCTGGCATTGCAAGCAGAGAAGTCTGCAATTTCCTTTTTAACAAAGGGATGCACTGCAGCGTTTAGGTACAAAAAGCCTGACATGTCAAAAATACCAGCTCTTCCAGCAGTCTGTGGAAGGACAGCAGGATTTCCCTCTTGGAACATTATGTCCTATTCATATCATAACAGAAGAGTGTGATATCTATATTGAATTGTATAAAAGGCACAACTGTCATGGAACTCATGGAACACAGTGATAGGCAAGGTAGATTGAAGCAACCAAGTCCTGTGCTTGCTCCACACGTGCACTAGAGTTAGAGCATATGAGGTGTCTCTGCCATGACCCTGTGTGCCATCCCACAGTGCTGCTACTCAGACTCCAGGATTTTGCATATTATACCTGACTACATGCAACTGGGCTGGCGGGTAAGTCAGTTGCTTTTTCCTGCTCTGTCCCTGGCAGAACATCCAAGCTAGGTGGAAAAACTTAGCCAAAGAAGCAGTAGACTTTTCTTTTAATGACAATATCAGCTGTTATGATTTTCCTGTGGAAGGGTCTATTTAATACAGACCTGGAGAAAGTATCAATTTATACAACTAATTTTTGTAAAATAAGTAAAAGGTGGATGTCATGAGGAGAAGAAATTCTGGCCTTACCAAAATTCAACTCAATTACAAAGAAGGAAGATTTACAACTTGTACATTTTCCCAGAAGCTTCAAAAAACTTTAGATAAACCAGGTATCCTCTCTTTGATTGTACAGGAATATGGGGCATAAGATTAAGTTATCTCCTAAATCCAGTCCTCTGTTGGTAACTATGGCCCTTCACTGTTTATACATTTATCACACTATTTAGCGTGATAGGCTTTCTGTTCCCAGGACTCCCATTGAAAGCTGTTCTGCAGTCTTATTTGCTCTTCTATTTCTAGCAAACTTATTTATTCATCACCAGCCTACACTTGCTTGTTCTTGTATTAATATTTTTGTTTAGTTTACATAATTAGAGGTACAGATTTTATGTATGCAACCTGTTTACGGACTGCAGTATAGACAGACCCATCATCACCTTGTGAGGGTGAGAACCTACACTTGTCCACAACTGTGGCAATAGTTACAAGTCTGCCAGAGGACAAAGTTCTGCCCTGCTGACATCATGGTTATATCATGGCAACAGATTATATTTCAGAAGCAGTAGGATGGGACTTAAGAGAAAAAGAGAAAGGTCATCTGAAAATATGTAAGAGAATTTGTGCTCATGTTCACTAACTATTTGGTGCTTTCAGTGTTGGTTATTTTAGAAAGTATCACATTTTTTTCCCCCTGCAAACCTTAGTTCCTGACAGCATATGACTACAAGTATGTATTTCAGGAAGAAAGGTTTCTAGCTTTCATTGTTGCAGAGGAGCAACTGAAATCTGAATCCAAAGGCAAATAAAAACCTCCATCTATTACTCTGAAGGACAATTATGTGATTTATTGAGGATTAATTTTGACATTCAGTGTTGTTAATAGGCAATTCTATGAAAATGCTGAGTGAAATGAACTTTAATTTTCAGAGTATTGTAAAAACTGCCTATATATTTTAGTGCACTCTGGCACAACAGAATAAACAAAATTAAAAAATTATAGTTTTATTCAAGAAATAATTTAAAACTGATCAGGCATCAGAGAAGAGCCATGAAAATAATGAAAAGACTGAAAAACATGCCTTGTAAAAAAACTGGTCAAAGTGACACACCAATAAATTTATTAAGGAGAGGGTTAAGTGATATTTGGGGGGAAAAAAGCTAAAAAAAGATTGTTTCTGGAATACAGGAACAAAAATAGATGCATTGGTCAGAAGGTATTTTGGGCAACTTCTAATCTGAAATCAGAAAGAAACTGAAGCAATGAAAATAAATGATTTAACAGAAATTTTGGTAGATGTTCTGCTACTGCAAAAAGAAATGACAGATTTGATGTTTCCTTACAAGATATGCTGCAGTAAACACAAGAACATATTGAAATAAATCCTTGCATTATGCAAAATCTCAGACCAGATGATCCATCACACAAGGCTTCCTCTGTCTGGCCTTTTTACAAAAAAGGGTGTCTTTTCAAAGTAGTCAAGAATTTTTCACCTAAGCCATTACATGAGGTTTTAAATGACATTTTTAACTTTCCCCAAAAGAAGATTTGATCTGAATTACTTCTAATGTTTCACACAACCCAAAAGAGTACTGCATCTCCAAAAAGCTTGTTTATGTCTCTAAACCATGGGTCCATCAGACAACAAGTTAATTACGACTGACTGAAAATCCTTCCTGGTACAGAAACACAAGGGGCGAATGAGGCGAGAAGAAGGAAAGAAAGAAGAGAGAGGGAGAAAAAGGAAATTACTGTGGAAGCTATCCTAGTTTGGGATCCAGGGCACTCAAACCTGTCTTATATGCTTCATTGCAATGTGTTCAAGCGCTCAGCAAATGTATTTATTTATGCAGAAGAGTTAGAGGAGTGCTTCTGTTGCCTAGAAGTGGTATCCAGGCACTGAGACAGATTGTAAGCAAATTTCCCAAGGTCACATGAAGTCTTTGGCTGAGGAGGAATGGGCACCTGTGTCCCAACTTCCAGGCAGTTGCCATAAATGTTTAACTTATCTTCTTTTATAAGCAAGAAAATGAAAAGAAGGCTGATACTGTCTCTTTGTTCTGCATTTGATTGTGGTCCATGACTGCTCATGAGCACTGCAATAATGCCCAAAATTAGTAATATACTTGAAAGTTATTATAACCCTCTCATCTATAACCCTCACATCTATAATGTGTTAAACCTCTGTTATGTTTAGGAAAAAAAAAAAAAAGGAGGCTCTTTATTATGATGGCAGAATTGAAACCAGAAAGTAAGGAATTAAATTTCAGAGCTATAAGAGGTATGTTATGTCCTTGCACAATTCTAATTAATGCACTTAAGAAATACTGTTGTGGCTATTACTCACCAAATGATACTTTGTAAGTTTGCAGCTGTTCTTCATGTTTCTTGGCTAATTTATAAATTCTGTTGCTATATCCTTTTAAGGCTTCTCCATAATCTCTACAGTCGAATGGAATGACCTGGGAATCTGCAAGTTCATAAACCAGCTTGCCTCGTAACTGGGCAATTGTTAGCTGTTTCTTGAAGGTGGGATCATAAAATTTTTCCACTAACTCGAAGGTCTCATACACAGTGTGATAAACAGGATAATTGCTGAATTTGTCTGCTTTCTGAAAAAGAGCAAGCAAATTTGTCAGTGCCCTGTGTTCTAACTGCAATTAAGGGGTGTATTGATCACTTAATGACTGTGATGTTTTGCACAGTTCCCAAATCAAAAAAGCTGTTTGCTACAAAACACAATTTACTAACCTTCCATTTTTGTGTGTTCATTTTAAGAAACTAAAACAACCTGAATCCATGGACTGTTGCACAAGATTAAGTGAGCAGGCTTCCTTCTCTCTATCTACACAGTTCTGCCTTCAGTTCCATTGTACAGAGATTGCCTTCACTACAATTGAAAAGTCTGGGGGTTTAGATAGCAAAAGTCCTTGGTAATGGCTCCTTTTTATTTTGTGTAGTTATTTCTGAACACAGTCAAGGAAGATTTATATATTAAGGGGCCTACTGATAGTACAGTAGAATGAAATACACACTTCCAATCAGATTCTATTAATATCTTTCCATGAACTTGACAGCCTATAGAATATACACATCACTGTAACATATTTTAGTCTCCAAACATTTAGGTTTCTTACTAAATTAAGAAATGGCACTGATATATAAACCAGTCAAAGATTCTCTGAAGCTTTTTTATTAATCATGAATAACTGGTTTTAAAAGATAACTGCTCAGCACTATCAAACTTCTTCAAGCAATCTGAAAGACTTACCCTATTCTTGGTGTAACGGACTCTGCCTGATGCAATTCCCAGTCGCTGAAAGTAAGCTTCAAAATCACTGCCTGATCCCAGTTTGTTTATTCTACATGTAAGAAAAGACATCTTAGTGAGAGCACTTACTTTATAGTATGGTAGTAATCTATGCAAAATGCAGAATTTTCGAAGAAATAGATGTCAGTTCTTCTGGAGGGCACATCAGGGACACTAGTAAGATCAGAGAATAGATGAGTGGCAAACTTAATTACTCTAACTGATTTTATTTCACCACACTAATTCAGTATCCCATATTAATAGGAAGCTTTTTTAAAGGTAGCAATCCTGCTTATGACACTGACCACATTTAAAAAAAAATGTACACATTATGCACAAGAGCCATAAAATTGTATCAGACATGTCTCTGCAATCTTAAAACATTAATCATCTGTTTCCAAACTAATATGAATTGGGCAGCAATATATGTAAAGACAGATGTGTTTATATACTTAACATATTCCACAGTAGAATCAAAGACTGATAAATAATTTCTACTGCAGAAGACACAATTAGCTTTTGTTACTTACAAGTGAATATTGCCATCTGCTGGGTAGATGTGGCAAGACAGAGGAAAAGAAAATCATAATACAGACAGACGTAACATTGTAAGTATTTTCAAATATTTATTTAAGTTTTATGTTAAGTTTTAGGTTTATATGTCTAGCCTAGGTGAACAATTACTGTTTTGGTGAACAATTGGTGTTTCTCAGTTAAAAAAAGAAAAATAACGCAGTTAAAGTTCTTCTGTTAGTGTAAATTTCTGCAAGAAACCATTCATATCAAATGAGAAAGGTCAGATCTAGTAGCTTTTTGAAAAGGAAGAAATCTCAGTGAGTCTAACAAATCTAGAAACTCATCTTACCAGGGCCTGAAAGAACATTTTGGTCAAATCACACAAAAGGTCAGTTCTATTTACCTTACGTGAGTAATGCCACATTGTGAATAAGATTTAGGCCTGTGAGTCACAGGCTCAAACAATGTTTTGGAGTTTTAATACCTTCAAATATTTTAAGTTTTAATACCTTTAGATACAGATTTGTAATGTATTACATTTACATCAATTGTATAAACAAAGAATAAGTATCACGAGAGAAGTTTAATTATCCCTCTAGGCAATTTCTTTCAGCTGAGCATTTGCTTATCCTAACAATTTTGATATTATCGCATCTAGTTGGGTGACTAAACTATATTTTGAACTCTTTCCCCCACTCTGGTCTTTTTTGATCACTTTCCAAATTGCTTTTCTACTAATAAAAGACCTTTAAAAAGTGTGAGGTTTCATTTTACAGCAGGCATAAATGTCACCATCATTTAAAAAAAAGTCATAAAATTTTATTTTATTTTACTTTAAAAGATACTGCTAGAGAGTCACCTTGTACTAAAAGGTTTTGTATTGCTGTCATCAACAGCACATCTTGAAAAATTCTGGAGAGTAGCCATGCTATGATAGGATGAAAATACAGGAAAGAAAAAAAAGATTAACAACTTGCCTGGGATAGCTATTATTTTCAGTTGCAGGATCTTTCTCAAGCCAACTCTCATAAAGAGACTTATTTTCATAACCCTCATCAGGGCTTAAAATCTGGAAAGGAAAAGATTATAATCTCATTGAAAGTACCTCTAACTCAATTCAGTATCAAAGGAGACCTTTTCAGCTATCTGCATCATTATTAATCAACAGCATTGCTTCATGCAAGGAAGTGTACATACACTATTTACATTTGTTGCATACATTTATGGATCCCAACCATGAAGAGTGCCTCAGGAACCAACCACAGACAGTGGGGAAGAGCAGGTTAAAAGCTTAAGGGCACTAGCTGGAGCTCACCCACTTCTGGGGGAAGTGGATTCTGGGGATTTCTAGGACTTCTTACCACCTTATTATAGCACTGTGTATGTATACACACACAACAGCATATATAGCACTGTGGAGCTCCTCCAGCAGCCAGGATGCCCTAGCTGCTTTCCTTTCTCCAGGCAAGGGGAGAAAACAGCCCTAACCCTATGGTTTGACTGCTACTTGCTATAGGAAGGGTACAGAAGGAAGGGTCAAAACCAATCATTAACTATATCACAGCAGTGCCAAGGGGTCGCCAAGACTGGAGCACCATTGTGCAAGACACTGTATGAACAAATGCAGGTCTCACCCTTACCTTAAAAAAATCAAAAAGCTTTGTACCCAGGGTGGTAAAGGTAATTATTAGTAAAGCCATCATATAGCTGGGAAAAATCTGAAAGAGTACAAAATTAGTTGACCAAAGCTCTTAGAAAATCTGTGGCAGAGGTAAAAATAAAACAAGACTCTGGCCCTGGTGTCCATCTATACTTAAACAATCTTCAGTAGACATAGTCCTTTAAAATTAAGATTGGTTATGATATGCAGAGGATTGGGATTTTTATTTTTTGTTCCAAAACACAAAGCATAAATGTTCATTGCTAGATACATGCTCCCACAGTATTGTCAAGACTTAATTCAGCACTGAAAAATATACAGACTCCAAATTGAAAATCCAAGGAGTTCTGACCTCTGAGATTATGTCAGCAGCTAGCAGAAAAATAACAACTTTGTGAAGTAACTGCTTGGCTGCTGTCATTTTCAGGGCACTTTGTTCAAGTTCTAGGGCTAAATTGAAAATGGCACATTAATAAGAGCAAGCTGAACTCTGACATATGGGAGTAAAAGTACTCCGTGCTCTGGCAGAGTTGTTATTCTGACAGCTCTGGTTATGTAAAATCCATTGGCCAGCTTTTTTGTACAATGCTGAGAGCCTAGTAAAAATTGATCCCTCTGCCTTAGTCCTTCTAGCCCTCATGGAAATTAGGGCTTTTTTAGATTAGAGAAAAAGATGCAACTGATTGGCAAAGGCACAGGTTGTAGTCTTTGGTTATCTTTTAAAGGCTACCTAAATGCAAGTAAAGAAAAAAAGAATAAAGAAAATTAAGCAGATCCCTCTGCAAAACAGAGCTTCCCTGCTTTAGTTGCTCTCCCTCTTTTGCTAATCCAATTCACTGGAATTTTTACAGACCTGGTGAATAAAGACATTTGAACCTTTAAATGAATTCTATTCTGTGATGCTAAAAGCAGTGAGTCAGTTGAAAGATGTGCCACATTTCTGAAGGGTCTGTAAGTCATCTGTGTACACGTTTCTATGCCAACAAAAATGGTGTCCTAGTTCGAAGTGGTCCTTCAGCGAACACCCTTTGGTATCCCTGGCTTCTCTCCAAGGGCCCATCAAAACACCTTTTTCCTTGGGAAAATTCCAACAATCTCTATGAATGAACTTACACAAAAGTTCAAAAAAGTCTAAGTTCTGGGGAAAGGTTTCACAGCCTGTGATTTATGGATCACTGAAGGTCACTGGTGACACATCAACATTGGTAAACTAAAGAGGGTTTGGACATTTAAACTACAATGTTAAATTACTGTAAAAATAGAACCATGTTTTTATTTTTCAAAAAGTTGAGAGGCGGTCCCAAGTTTAGCAGTAAAAAAAGAGGAAAACAATCCTCTAGAGAAATGTGGTAAGGAGTGCCTCAAATTTATTTAGCAAGGCAGAAAAAAAAAAAAAAGAGTAAAAAGAAAAAAAGGATTGCAGATGAAATTCTTTGGACAGAGACAATATCATAAAAGAAATCTGGGGAAAGTGCTGCTCGACTGTGTACAGAAAACAGAGAACAGCAGAGAATCAGAATGTTGTTGCAGAATCCTGCTCTGTGGAACAACAGAAAAGAAAAAGTAGTTGTTGGTTTTGTCTATAACAAGCTAACAAGAAAAAAAAATCTAAGTTGTGCCAACAGTAGCTTTAAGGAGCTCAGGGAATAGTCAGATTTTTCACTGACAACTCTCTACCATAAAATAATCCCCTTTACAAATGAAGCTATGACGTATATGGATGAATATAATGTACTTCCAGGAGCTTTTCGGCAAGGAAACAGCATGGAATTATGGAGTAGTTGTCATGCTTTCTATTGTTTATATTGTGCTTCTATAGTTAAAAGATTAAATAACACTGAATAGGAAAATTTTCAAAAAAAGCCAGTCTCAAGTACTTCATATGCTACTTCAATGGGCATTTTCTACTCAAACCCAGCAACTGTTGAAAAGCTGACTTAAGATCAAGAGCGAGGTACTATTTTTAGCGCAAAGCATTGTTTTACTTCATTCATCTGTTGCAGAAAAATGTACCCCTGGGTAAGTGGCTTGCTGCAGACAGAAAGTAAATTGTTTTATCCAGTGCCCTGCAGCACTAGGGGCACAGAAATTTTTATAGGCGAAACAGAATGCCCTTCAGTGTGTGAAGTGTCACAGCTAACGTTTGAACAAGTACAGCTTCTTCCCCTGCAAGGAATAAAGAGAAAGATAGAAAGAGTTGATAAAAAAATAAAAAGTAGAAAAGAAAAGAAAAATATGGGAATAGCACAGATAAACCCTTCCAGATTCAAACCATGGCATTTCCACTGTTAAAAGAAAATGTACTGCATTTGAAAATATCTCAGGATGAATGCATCTAATGGGATGGGAGTCAAATAGCTGGAGTCATCCTACCAAGTGAGTTACAGTGCAGACTTTTACACTGTTCCAGGTCACTTGGCCTCCCTTAACATGAAGGGAAAAAATTAGTTTGAAAGTTCTGTGCATACAAGAGTGGACAACCACCTTTGGTTAAATGGATCTCAACCTAAAGGTATCTACTTCTAGCCATTGCTTTTAAAGGGACCCTACACGGCTTAAGTCAGACAGAGCTGTCTTCTGTTAGTTGAGATGAATCCAGATCTGAGGCTAGTGACAATGGCTCATGCTAGGTCCCTAATCTAGTTAACTCCTCATACGGCCAATGAAGTTTCATGGTTTAGCGGACCACAATCTTTCAGCCTTACGATAATTCATCCTGAGAAGTGCAAGCAATGAGACATTACTGAACCACTTGTAATCATGCAAATCCACACCTCTGGCCTGTTACAAAACCTGCCCAGTCCTTCAATATTTATCACAGTATTTCAGTGGCTCAGTGAGATAAGGAGATTGACAGGGAACAGACAGAGAGAAAATGGTAGCTAGCCAATGTGAAAATGAACAGGTTCTCTTTTGCACATGAAATGAAAATTTAAAATGCAATTTATTTCCTTGAATGCTTGTCACTTTAGACAATATTTTTGCTATATATTTCAGATAATATTCCACTTACATCAGTAACACATTTCAACCTAAGAATACTAAGGAACTGTGAGCCTGGACTTTGTACCACTGATGGGATGTCTTCCTATTGATTTTGGCAGGATCAAGATTTTTCCAGCAAAGTGATAAGATATATCCAATATTATTCAATAACCGAATTTTATCCAATAAATTTGCAGTATTACATTCTTAGAATGTCACAGATAATAGACACTCTGATTCTGTACCTCTTTTGTCAGATTATACACCAGTTTGTAGAGAAGAGGGGTGCAGTCAACTCTTAATGTGTAGTTGCCTGAAAATGAACAAAGACATGGAAATTTTCCCTTCATGTACCAGTAGCATTATCTTCTTAATTGGTTAAACCCTGCAGTACTTTCTTAGACAAAATTCTTGGCTCCAAGGCAAGAATTTAGATCTTGCCTCAGAATATTTTCAGAAATAGACTTCTTGGTCACATTGCATAAGCTACTGCTACTACAAAACAATGATGCATTGGTTATAGAACATACACAGTAATGGAATTAAGCCTTCCATAGTTCTAAAATATGCCCAACTATCTCTCATTAGCTACAAGCCCTCGTCACTCATACTCCCCCTGAAGCTTGTGTTAAACAGAAGGCAATGGTAACATCCTATTTTTTGTAGGATGTCAAAAATAAAGTTGGTGCATTCAGGAACAGTACAGGAGAAAAGACATATTCCCTGCAAGACGTTCAAAGAAGTCTTTCAATGCAGCTGCTTCTTCTCTTATCATAAAGAGGACTTTTTCAATATTTTTCCAGACTGTATGTGAAAGACACATCATCTTCTGAGGAAAAGACTTGCAAGACATTTGGCGTTTTGTATTTAAGAACTAAGTGTCACCCAAACAGGAGGGAACAAAGATGCAGAGTAATGTTTTCATCTGTCTCCTAAACCTCCCCTTTTACCACCATGCTGTGGCTTCAGCACTTTACACCCATGAGGCTTCCACACTGCCTGTGGGCTATGTTGAGCTAGGTAAGTATCTCATACTGAAGTTGTCAGTTACAGCAGCAAGAGCTCCATCAAAAAGAAACTATGACCACTTCTGAAGCAGGCAGGAGTGTAAAGCAGTCTTCTCTACAGACTACAGCCACCAGACAGCAGCTGGGCAAACACGTCTGCCCCCAAATATGGACAACACCAAAGAGGGGAAAAGGAGTGAGAAGGCTTTGGTGTAATAAAACATAAGCTCTCAGATAACATGGTTATTAGGTTTTGGTATGGCTTTAGACCTTTGGATCATCCTTTGCACAGTCTGTACTCACAAGAGGACTAGACTGACAATTGCAGAAGACCCCATGATGATGGAAAAAATACTAGACAATGTTAAATGATGTTTCCAAGGAGAGTCTGGATTTGAGAACTGGAAATTAAATTCACAAAAATGCCTAAAGGGATGACCCACTATTCTTCTTTTCATTGCTGAAGGACAATGAGTAAAAATAATTTGCTGTCCAAAACATGGCATAAGAAGTGTTGCGGAGAATGTATGATGATAAACAAAATAATCAGCAGAGTACATGGATGCTATGGCTCTACAGGGAATTTTAATGCTGTCAGGAGAAAGATGTCCAAGATACTTAAAATAGTACACTGAATATGGTGTTCTTTTCCTTATTATGTATTTCTTTTCCAGTGGTTTTACTTTCACACTTTCTTTAATGCATAAAGCAAGAGACATGTTTGAATAATCAAGATTTAGAAGAAAATTGTTAAGGCAGCAGCATGTTGGCTGCAAACCAACTAAGAAATATGTGTTACAATCCATGCTGAGAATACGAAGCAGTTGTAAAGCTATTATTTCATTCGTAAGATCTTCTAGGCGTGAAATTCTGCTCTACTTTTTACACACCATGTAGGCTGCATAATCAAAGGAACAGCTCTAACACTCCCTAAACCCCAACTCCAACTGAGCATTTAGAAACCAGGTTTGGCTTTTCTTTCTTTCCAGTCCTTTTGTGACAGACAACATTTTCAGCTGACAGGAATAAAAAGAGTTCTTAAATATGCCTCTGAATATCCATTTTACTCACACAGAGTAAGCCCAAATAAGCTGGGTTTAGCATGGGAAGAGCAAGGCCCTAAAGAACTGAGGTTATCATAGAATCATAGAATCATTAAGGTTGGAAAAGTCCAACCATCAGCCCAACACCCCCAGGCCTTCTAAACCATGTCCCGAAGTGACACGTCTACACATTTTTGAACTCCTCCAGGGATGGTGACTCCACCACCTCTCTGGGCAGCCTGTTCCAGTGCCTGAGCACTTTTTCAGTAAAGACATTTTGCCTAATATCCAATCTAAACCTCCCCTGGCGCAGCTTTAAGCCATTTCCTCTTGTCTTATCACTTGTTACTTGGGAGAAGAGACCAACACCCACCTCACTATAACCTCCTTTCAGGTGGTTGTAGAGACCGATAAGGTCTCCCCTCGGCCTCCTCTTCTCCAGGCTAAACAACCCCAGTTCCCTCAGCTGCTCCTCATAAGACCTGCTCTCCAGACCCTTCCCCAGCTTTGTTGCCCTTCTCTGGACACGCTCCAGCACCTCAATGTCTGGCTTGTACTGAGGGGGCCAAAACCAAACACAGTATTCAAGGTGCAGCCTCACCAGTGCTGAGTACAGGGGCACCTTCCCTGCCCTGTTCCTGCTGGCCACACTGTTCCTGATACAAGCCAGGATGCTGTTGGCCTTCTTGGCCACCTGGGCACTGCTGGCTCCTGTTCAGCCGGCTGTCAGCCAGCACCCCCAGGTCCTTCTCTGTTGGGCATCTTTCCAGCCACTCTTCCCCAAGCCTGTAGCATTGCCTGGGGTTGTTGTGACCCAAGTGCAAGACCTGGCATTTGGCCTTGTTGAACCTCATACAGTTGACCTCGGCCCATCGATCCAGCCTGTCCAGATCCGTCTGTAGAGCCTTCCTACCCTCGAGCAGATCGACACTCCTGCCCAATGTGGTGTTGTCTGCAAACTTACTGAGGGTGCACTCAATCCCCTCATCCAGATCACTGATAAAGATGTTAAATAAAACTGGCCCCAACACTGATCCCTAGGGAACACCACTTGTGACCAGCCACCAACTGGATTTAGCTCTGTTCACCACAACTCTCTGGGCTCAGCCATCCAGCCAATTTTTTACCCAGTGAAGAGTACACCTGTCTAAGCCATGTGCTGCCAGCTTCTCCAGGAGGATGCTGTGAGAGACTGTGTCAAAGGCCTTGCTAAAGTCCAAGTAGGCAACAAGCACAGCCTTTCCCTCATCCCCTAGGCGGGTCACCTGGTCATAGAAGGAGATCGGGTTGGTCAGGCAGGACCTGCCTTTCACAAACCCATGCTGGCTGGGCCTGATCCCCTGGTTGTCCTGCACTTGCCTGGTGAGCGCACTCAAGATGAACCTCTCCATAATCTTCCCCAGTATCAAGTTCAGGCTGACAGGTCTGTAGTTCCCTGGATCCTCCTTCCAGCCCTTCTTGTAGATGGGCATCACGTTGGCAAGGTTACAATGCAGGACAGCTTCACAAGACTCTACTGACTATTATTTCAGCATGGACAACAGTAAATGAAGTCCTTCTGTAATAAAGTTCAGTATAATTTAAGAAGGATTTTGTGATTTAGGTCATAGTGTTGGGCCCAAAGTAAAGTCCAGTTTATAAGTGGCATTCCTGTATGGCAGATTCTTCTGATAATCTGAAACACTCCTCAGTGCTTATTTTTCTAGAAAAGCCCTGCCATATAACATATGTATCTCCCTGCATATTCTCCCTGCTCAAAGCAATGAACAAAGGTGGCCACACTGGCTCAAAGCACCAAAATGGGTCCCACTCCCACAAAATGTTAGCCTAAGGTCTCCACACAAATTGTCTTAAGATTGTTATAAATTATTGTCCCAAAATATTATAATTCCACAGGAAAAGGAACTGGAGCTGCAAGCAGCACAAGGAGAAAGCAGTCTGTCAGATATTAAAACTGTGATTGTAAATTAAAGCTAATGCAGTTAAGAGAGAGCTTAACATTCAGACTGCTCAGTTCATTAGCACAGAATACTAAGCTCCTCCAGAGGAGACATTCTGGACTCCAGACATGTGGGCTGCAGCTCATGGATGGTGTTATTTGCAACAAGAAAGGAACATGAGAATTTAAATTGCTCTCTCTCTCCACCTAATTCTGTGTTTGCTACACTTATTCTGGACATCACATTATCTATCTTATGTTTGCCAGCTCTGGATGCAATAAATAATACACAGTAAACTACTAAAATTGATATCTGTGAAGCAAAGTGAGTTTAAAAAGAAAAGACACACCTTCTATTGAAGAATCTGTGTTGATGTAAGCAACTGCCCGTTCTTGGAGGACTCTGGCATTTTCCTGGGGTTGTAAAAGTGTAATTATTACTTTCAGTTAGTGACAAGAGCATGTTAAGAGCACTGTTTTTTACAGCATTACCTTTAAGAACCCAGTCAGGATAAGTAGCACTATGTACCTTACTAATTATATTAATGTTTGAGGATGGGTCAATGATCTGGGCATATGAAATTCACTCCAGCTTTTTGGGACTTAATTTGTTGTGAAAAACACCCACAAAATGTAGGTGCTGCCTGCTGCATCACACAGGAGCAGGGTGGAACAGGAAGGTTACTGAACAGCATTGTATCACCGCAAATTAAGGTTATACATGTGTTTTAACTCTGCACTTGCAGTCCTTTTTTGAACATGCAACATGTGACTGTGAGGTCAGCCAGAATTCCTCCATGCTTTTAATCCCTAGTTATTCATGTGAATTCATTGAACTCACTTTTAACACTGGTAAACTGAGTTTCGCTGTCATTTCTATGCTCTTCCATTTCAAAAACGGATGAGTCAAAGCACTGGCATTTCCTGTTAAAATAAATTTGACTGACTGTTTTGAGTCAAACAAGCATTGCTTTCATGTTAAATATATACACACACTTGTTTAATTTTTTTGCAAATTTGTAATCATGTTTGAAAATGATATTCTAATCAGTAAGTGGTATTTTACTAAGTCTTGGCTTTTTGATAGATATCTAATTAAGTTAGTAATTGTTACTTGATTAATTAAATTGATAACCCAACTAATGATTTATAAGTCATGTGAACTAAAAATCGAATTGGTAATTGATAACTTCATAACAAAATTAACATCTTTAAAACAAACAGTAAAGGATATTCTGCAAATGAATATGAAGGGAGGGAGCAAGCCTGTATATGCATACCTGAGTCCTTGCATATATGCAAAAGCTTTCAAGTTCTGCTTTCTTTACACTATTTTTTATTTACCTCAGCCCACTCTGTGGAACCCAACAATCCAAATTCTTCTGCATCCCAGCTAGCAAAAATAATAGTACGCTTAGGTCTCCAACCTGCAATCACATAGTTAAACTTGAAAATTCAACTTAAAGTTAGAAAGTCTAGTGAAAGATCACTACAGTTAATGGAAATTGCTTTAAAAAAATAGCACTGAATTGATATAGAAGTAAAAAAAAAAAAATCCTCTCTAAACACCTTAGAGGAACATATTATTGCAGAGACATTTATTCCTAATGCAATATTTTCATTCCACACAACTAAGAGGGTACTATTACACTGATGAGAGACGTGAGGGAATAAATTCAGCCAAGATGCAATGCTACATATGCATCTCTTCAATGAATTTGCATCTTTCATAATAAGAAATATAACTTTCTGTAGAGGTGAAAAATTAAATTAACACAACTGCTTCTGGGTACATTCAACACAGTTCCTCAAAGCTGCTGTTTTCCATATCTATCATTTTATGTCTGTAATAAGTAAGTTACCTTCCATCTTCATTTTACCAAAACTCCGTACAACCTCTTGCAGAACAGCTGCACCCGTAGTTGGATCAATACCACCAAATACCCAAGAATCTCTATGACCTCCTAAAATAATATATCTGTCTGGAAACAAACACACAATATCAATCCTTAATTAAAAATGCATTTAGGTTACCTGTATTTCCTTTGATTGCATCCCTACTTGTGCCAAATGAAATATGAAGTTTAATACCAGTGTTACAAATTTATTTTTTAAGGTAAACTGCAGTCATTCGTTTATTCTACTGAAGAATATAAATGAAGACAAGAAATATTTTATACATGTTTTTCCACTTAAAAGTTTTTCATGTATATGGCCTGCTACTAAATATCAACAATAGTATGCTGAGGTCCCAAATCATCACTAGTTTTCTGTACATTGCATTGTGTTAATTTTTGCAAAAAAAAAACGTATGAATGATGTAAGGGGAAACCTACTGTAAAATGACAGGCATTATAAAAACATCTTTGACATCTATCACTCTAGCATTCCCATTCAAATATATTCTGGGGGCTGTCAATGAAAAACAATGTGATGGGAGGAACAGGACAACTATTAAGGGGTTCTCAGATTCCATATTATCCAGCTATCTAAAAAACTTGAAGTTTCTTGTAACATGAGAACAGTTTCACCAAACACAAAATAAAGAAGGAATTAAATTCTCAAGCACCCGATGCTCACCTGGTTCTACAGCTCCTCTGAGGATGCCAATGACGTTGTAAATTCGCGTTATTTTATTGTTTGTATGAACATGCATTCTGACTTTTCTGAAATGAAAAGGAGTATGGATTAAGCATTTCTGACTGAAAAGGCAATAAAAAGTCAATGTAATAGCTTGTAAGCCAGGAATTTTGTGCTTCTGTTCTGCTTTGTGTGTTCAGCACTGATCTAACCTGTCATGCTGTTCACTGTCCCATGTTTTATTTCAGGTTAACCTGCTGACAGAAAGATGCCTTAGAAGCAACCCTATAAATTAGGCCAATCTACAAAATTTCATATATTTACAGAATTTATCGAACTGTTATTTAGGGAAGACAATTGGATAATTGTGTATTAGAAGAGTAAACTGAAAAGCGTACACAGTAATTAAAAATACATTTACATTTTGACCGAAATGATAATAGTGGATATACACATTTTTATAAAAATAGACTTTGGTTTTGTCACACAATTCCATGTAGTAAGACAGAACTTGGAGAGAAGATCATTAGAAATATTCATCCAGGATTAAATTGAAATCTCTGTTTAGAACAGCAGATCTAAGTGGTCAAGATTTGTCAATGCTCCATCCCTCCCCCCCCAGTAAATCCACTTGTGAAATTTTATAAAAGGGAAGGAAATTCAGGTATTAGAAGAGCTAAAAATAAAGTAGTATTCATCCCTTCTTAACCTGTAGAGGAAACAAAGCATCAAACAATCCTTTTTTTTTGTGTGTCTGTCAGAACCCCAAGAGTTTCAAATTTGAAGTTATCTTTTCAGCAGCAAATCTGCACAGCTGTCAAAATCAAAATCTACTTCAGGACAGCTACTGGATCTTTGCCCAGAAAATAACTGACACCAGTGTCTTGAGCACGCATATACTTGCACACTTTCCATGTGCAAGTGACTTTCTAACTAGACTCAGAAGGTTCACTTTGGTATGGAGGTACTCTGAAAAAGAAGTATATGTAGGATTAGCCTATATTTACAAAAACTGTTACCCTACCAGGTAGGAAGATGTTCAAAAGTGTGTTCAAAAGTGCGTTCAAAAGTGCGTTCAAAAGTATTTCCCATGTATATGTTTTGTGGATGAATCACATTGTTTCTTTTCTTACTGTTGCTCTCCAAGACATTCCAAACAGCACCTCAATTATGTCAAATATGCTTTCTTGTTTATTTATTCTTACTTTATTCATTTTCAGCTAGTGTTAGAGCAGAAAAGAATAATGTTCAATGAAGTCTTTATAAAACTATATATTTAGACATACTCTTGTTTTGCAGGAGGTGGAGCAGTGATAATGATACACCATTTTTACACACTTCATTGTGGTCTGCTACCAGTCCTTATAGAATAATATCTCGTATAAACTGAAAATATTTTTATGTGAATAAGTGAGAGAAAAGTGATCTTTAGCTTTATCTATTGCAGCTTACCAGTTATAAACAAGGAAAAATGCTATGACAGTCCCTGACAACCAGTCAAATCCCTGATTGCCAAATGCAATTGTTATGTGGCTTGGTCTGCTAGAGAGCCACTCTGTTAGTGCTGGACACCTGGACAGTTGTATTTCTCGGTTAGAGCTGAAAAAATGCAAACCGCAAACACAGTATTGCTAATCCAACTGGTCAAAGGACAGTTCCTCACAAATGAATTAGTAAGGTATATGTGGTTTGGGCTCTTCTGTCCTGTTATTGTTCAGGGCTTTCCACCAGCATTGGGGAACAGTTGATGGACTCCCAGATCATTGCCACACTTCACAGCTCTAAGTTCACAGAAACCCTGGGAGGCTTCCCGTAGACAAGGGAAACATGTAGAAGAGAACTACTGAATTGTCAGTCCTTCCCCATTGGACTGGTACAAGCTGGCTGTCCTATTGTCCCCTTGGTCATCAGAAACAGAAAAGAAAGACAAAAACCTGAAGTCAGGAGGAAGTTTAGGATTAATTCAACAGTATTAAAAAATGTTCACTTACTGTTATACACCCATTTTTAAAAGGACCAGTGAAAAAATGTCTGAGCCTTAAAGGAAGGGATAAAGTTGGAATGACAGGGCTGGACCTATACCTTCTGAATCTGTCTATCCATTGACACTGGGGACGCTGAAAAAAAACATATTTTTGATAATTTATTTTCGAATTCTAATGATCACCAAGTGTGGCCCACTGAGAAGGCAGTATATTTCTCCAGTATATCTCTAGATGCATTGTTTCACAGTCTCTTTCTTGTTGAGATTTTTTTTGCAATATTTTATAAATAGGCAAGTGTTAAAACAGACCTTGTAGAAGAGTCGTCTGTAAATCCTGGCCCTGTATTGTACGACACATTGAGACTTCCCTTCCAGCTGCTATCTGGAGCTGCAGGTCCTCCCATTGCACTGTTAAGTGAAAAATAGGACAAATGTAGCTGACCAGTAGGCTAAAACCTTAAATTCCTTTAATGATTACTGTACCTAAACCAAGGTGAGTTTACAAAATTCTTAAAAACATTAAGCCAGAAACAGATTGCTTTGAATTTTCCACATGTTCTGATGCATACACTACTACAAAAGAGCAATAAAACCAAGTAACAGCATAGATTTTATAATCTTAGTATAAAAAATTTTCCTGCACATTTGTGAATACTGACTTCTGCTGAGGAGGACTGATGTATACTCACCGTAATAATACTTCTGCATCATGATATCCAATGGGATGCACTGGGATTTTGGGAATCCCTACTCCTTCATTAACTTTATACCTGAAAGTGTACTCTGAGAAACCAGAACAAAATGTCAAGTTTATAGTGTTCTTAGCTATAGTTTAGCTCCAACAAACTGGAAATGCTTTTGAACAGTGCAGCCACTCAGTAGCCACAAGCATGCATCAATTTTTTAATTGTTACATCATTTCTTAGATATTGCTTCTAGAAAAACAAAATGTAATGACAGAACTACAAATCCAATAGTGCATCTGCCCAGTTGTGTAAGAGAAGCCTCCACATTTGATGCAAGGTTAGATTTGCTGTTCATCCATATTATTACATATCCTCAAAGCTGACTGTGAGATAACCAAGCTGGTGTGTGAGGTGAAGACGTCCCCTGTGCAGCCTGTTAACAAGCTGCAGAAGACAGCCACAGATACATTTACCTATGGTGAAGACAATGTGTTTCTGAACTTGGTGGGCCAGGCACACACAATCTATCCTGTTTTTTTCAGTATGATCTTGTCTTATGCCCCCAACAATGGTCATATAAACCAGTGAGCTTTCCAGAAGCACCCCTGTGTTCCCATCCCATCGGCAGAAAGGTCTGGTAGGCACCTTAGTTCAGACTGAGTTCAGGATGCCTTGCCTACAAGGACAAGACAAGCACATGGTGCCAAGTTTCAAAAGACTCCAGGCTACTGTTATTTTTAATACAGAAATTTTACTCCCTGTAAAGAGGATTTGAAACTGTTTTTCTGTTTAGAATTTAGGATCAGCAAGGAAACATACCTCCAAGCAAAGCTATTACTCCTCTTTGATGGTAGACTATAATATCTTTTAAACTGGTCCTCTTGAGAAACATGGATATTTTAAAATGGCTATAAATTCTCAGCCATTATCTACTGCTTCACAGTCTGTAAACCTACATGTCCTGCTTCTCTAAGAGTTACAAGGCTGGGATCATACAAAGAGATTTTCCTAAAAACGTACTTGCCCTGCCTAACTCAAAAGCAACCACATGAAGTGACATACAAGTAGATCATAGTCTGCAATAGGAAAATTAACTACTGCTAAAAATAATCTTAAGCAGATTTTTTCATTGCATCTGTACTGAAAATAGATGAATTTTTAGTGCCACAATAGCTTTCAGTACTTAATGGCCCAGGGTACAGATCTTTCACTCACCTTTTGCAGGATAACCTGGTGTCAGAGGATCCCCTGCCCCATTCAGGTTTAATACATTTCCACGCTGGGCTCCTCCACCTGGAAGGTTCCAGCCATTTGGATAAGCATCTACTCCTGGGGCCCAGTAGTCAGCAGGGTCTGAATAAAGTATGATCCCTTGGGCTCCTGCTATTATGGCATTTTTAACCTGTGAAATGACTTGCTTTTAAGAAATGTCTTGTGGGTTTTTTTAATGCAGTAATAAATCTGAATGTTGCAGTGTAATTCCATGGGGACATAGCTTTAGAAGTTCTATAGATAGAAGAATGAAAATGACCACGAACTCAACAGAACAAACCAGAGTGAAACAGTATGTTCATTATTTGTGTCATACCTTTAGTTGTAGTTCAAGGCTATGAAATAAAGCACAGGACATAAAATTGAGGCACAAAAACTGACCACTATCTCCACTGTCCCACCATCACCAATTTTGTCAGAGTGTTGTCTAAAGTCAGAAGAGTTAGTTGTTCAATCTCTGTGCATCAGACTCCTTGTCAAATACTTCTTCAAAATACTGCAGTTCTATGGATGAAAAGTATTAAAAGCCTTGACCCTACAGACTCCTCAGTTCCTTAAACTAATCTCTTGCAAGAACTGCCTAAGGAGTTTGCAGTCATCTCAGTCTCAGGAGATTAATACATCCATCTGTTTTTATTGTTTTGGAAGTTTTTCTTAGAATGCAGTCACAAAGGATACATTGCAGGCTTCCTTCTGCTCATATGTTCCAGCTTACAGACCCCATCAACTCCTGCAGGTTCTACCATGAGCAGTGTCTGACCTACAGAGGAAAAAATAAACCACAACCCTTACTTTGTTTCCTCTGAAGATCTTCCCATATCTGGCAATGACAATCTTTCCTGTACAGTTTATTCCCATTTCACGTTCCAGTTTAAAATAATCTTCGGTGCGGCCATAATTCACATATAAGAGATCTGCCTGCACAGAAAAGAAAAGCCGTTTCATGGCAACTGGTCATTCAACAAACAAAATACCTGTTTTCAGAAGTACACAGTTTTATTCACTATGTATGATATAGTTATTTTTCCACATTTCTATAAATGAGATCCAGTGCCCATAAAAACAATAGCAAATGATTTCTGTAATATTCTATAGGAAGCCTTGGCTCAAACTGCTGACCTGTCTATATTTTTCTGCACTTAACAGCAGCCCTATAAACTGTGTTTGGAAACTAAAACAATGTACTTTACTGAACTGACAAAATTCTGTGGCCATGAAAAAATAGTGGTATTTCTTGCATACACAAACACTCAGTATTATATAATTTCATTCATCTACACGATGCAATGTTGTCCTTGACTTGTTCCTCCCTGATGAATTATCAGAATAAGTGAGGGGCTTTTGTAGTCTTTGAAGACATTCATTTAATCCAAAATGTCTTCCAAATTGATTTATATATTGCTATTTCTACTTAAGACTTAAGCAAGTCCTCTCCATGTGATTCGGTAAAGTGGAGTAATCTGAGACGAATCCAACATTTTCCATAAAGATAAAAGCTTTTCACTTTTATGTGATTCAGATTTCTAGTAATTTGAGAAAGTTTTGTTTCTAATAGGAGACTTCTAACCTTCACACAATATGTGGCCTAACTGTCCTTACATGTTCTCTTATACTAATGGTTAATTGAAATTACAAGAAATATTTTGAGAAGTTGGAGCAATCTATCCCATCAAGTGTTTTGCAAAATATGACTTCAGCTAATAAAACTCTTTTTTTTTTCCTTACCTCTGGCACTCCTTGTGCTGAAAAAGCATTATACGGTGGCAGTACACCAGTAACATTTTCGTACCCCTGTGGATGTGGTTCAAACAATGATGTATTGAAAATCTATCAATAAATAACAGAAGTCTTTGGTCAAACTCTCTATCTCCAGGCTCATGTTTGTACACTAAGCTTGGTTATTGAAAATTATATGCTAGTTTCCATAAATTGTTAGCAAAAAATACAATGCTAACCATCATGTGTAAGTTCAAACAAAAAACCAGCTAGGGATACACAGCTGAATTTTTATAACAGAATGCATATATGAGTACAGAGGGAGATCACTTGTCAGAATATGTTCATCAGTCACTGCCTGAGCCTAAGCAAAGTAGCTGAAAATTGCCAAGAGGTGGTGACAATAAAAAGACACCTAGTTCATCCATGCCATCACAAGTATTTTGTGTGATTACTCCCACCTGTATTATTACTCCTCTCTTCACCTCTTCCATAGAATCATAGAATCATAGAATGGTTTGGGTTGGAAAGTAACTTAAAAGTCAACTAGTCCAAACCCCTGCAATAAGCAGGGACATCTTCAACTAGATCAGGTTGCTCAGAGCCCCGTCCAGCCTGACCTGGAATGTTTCCAGGGATGGGGCATCTACCACCTCTCTGGGCAACCCTTCCAGTGCTTCATTGCCTTCACTGTAAAAATTTTTTTCCTTATATCCAGTCTAAATCTACCCTCCTTCAGTTTAAAACCATTACCCCTTGTCCTGTCACAACAGGTCTTGCTAAAGAGATTGCCCCCATCCTTCCTCTAGTCCCCCTTTAAGTACTGAAAGGCCACAATAAAGTCTCCCTAAGCCTTCTCTTCTCCAGGCTGAACAACCCCAACTCTCTCAGCCTGTCCTAATAGGAGAGGTGCTCCAGCCCTTGGATCATTTTTGTGGCCTCCTCTGAACCCGCTCCAACAGGTCCATGTCTCTCCTGTGCTGAGGACCCCAGAGCTGGACGCAGCACTGCAGGTGGGGTCTCATCAGAGCAGAGCAGAGGGGCAGAATCACCTCCCTCGACCTGCTGGCCACGCTGCTTTGGATGCAGCCCAGGATACGGTTGGGCTGCAAGCGCACATTGCTGGCTCATGTCCAGCTTTTTGTCCCCCAGTACCCCCAAGTCCTTCTCTGCAGGGCTGCTCTCAATCCCTTCATCCCCCATCCTGTATTGATACTGGGGGGTTGCCCCGAACCAGGTGCAGAACTTTTCACTTGGCCTTGTTGAACCTCATGAGGTTCTCACAGGCCCACCTCTCCAGCTTGTCCGGGTCTCTTTGGATGACATCTCATCCTTCTGGTGTGTCAACTGGACCGCTCAACTTGGTGTCATCTGCAAACTTGCTGAGGGTGCACTCGATCCCACTATGTCACTGATGAAGATATTAAACAGTACTGGTCCCAGTACAGAACCTTGAGGGACACAACTTGTCACCGGTCTTCATCTGGACATCAAGCCATTGACCGCTACCCTCTGGATGTGACCATCCAACCAATTCCTTATCCAGTGGACAGTCCACCCATCAAATCCATATCTCTCCAGTTTAGAGAGAAGGATGCTGTGGGGGACCCTGTCAAAGACCTTACAGAAGTCCAGATAGGTGACATCCGTTGCTCCTCCCTTGTCCACTGACGTAGTCACTTGTAGCCTCTCCATCATAGAAGGCCACTAGGTTGGTCAGGCAGGACTTGTCCTTGGTGAAGCCATGCTGGCTGCCTTGAATCACCTCCCTGTCCTCCATGTGCCTTAGCATAGCTTCTAGGAGGATCTGTTCCATGATCTTCCCAGGCACAGAGGTGAGGCTGACAGGATGGTAGTTCCCAGGGTCCTCCTTTCTATCCTTTGTAAAGATGGGCACAACATTTCCCTTCTTCCAGTCAGTGGGGACTTCACCTGACTGCCTTGACTTTTCAAATATCATGGAGAGTGACTTGGCAACTACATCAGGCAATTCCCTCAGGACTCTGCGATGCATCTCATCAGGTCCCACATACTTGTGTATATCCAGATTCCTCAGGTGGTCACGAACCTGATTTTCCCTTGCAGTGGGATGGGCTTTATCCCCCTGGTCTCCATCCTGCGGTCCATCAACTGTGGGAGCGGTGAGGAGAGAGGTTACCAGTGAAGACTGAGGTAAAAAAGTTGTACCTCAGCCTTCTCCTCATCTGTTGTTATCTGTTTGCCATTATTGCTTATTCAGGAGGTACACTTTCTTTGATCTTCATTTTCTGGCTGACATACCTGTAGAAGCTCTTCTTGTTGTTCTTTGCACCCCTTGCCAAATTCAGCTCCAGCCACGACTTGGCCCTCCTGACCCCATCCCTACAGAACTGGGCAGCATCCCTATACTCTTCCCAGGATACCTGTCTCTGCTTCCACTGCCTATGCAGTTCCCTCTTGCTCTTTAGTTTGACCAGCATGTCTTGACTCAGCCATGCTGGTCTCTTCCCTTCCTTGCCTGATTTCTTACACCTTTTTGCTAGTTATGCTCCAGTTAAACACTCTGCCTTTCATCACTATCTATTGTAACACTCATGTTGCCTCAATGTTCACATCCACTGTTTGTCACCATGTGAGATTATAGCTGAGAGACTGTGTTAGGGAGTTTCTGGAAGAATTTTTCAGTTCTTTCACCTCTAAGCTCATGTCATCCCCAAGTAAATATTCCTCAGTTTCTACCAGGGCTCTTCATCCAGGCCTATGTGCTATAATGCTTCTCTAGCAGTCCCATCTCATCTTCTCACTCAGGCTCCTTGTCAGTTTTTACATCTACTTCTTTAATTCCCCTGGGTGTATAAAATGGAAAAGGTGACCATAGACTGACAGTTCATTATTACTTCCAGCACTAACTTAGGAGACACCATAGGAAGCCAGTAGGATCAGGTTCAGAGCAAATGAAACAAGGCAGTACTCCATACAATGAATAGTATCTGTGTGGGATTTCTTACCTCAGCATGTTGTGGAAGCAACAACTGTACAGATGTTCAATCAGAGTTTGGAAAGGTACTTGGAAGAGAGATCTAACAAGGGTTACTAACTGGATAAATACTTGGAAAAGAGGTTTAATGAGGATTCTTAAAGAGATTAATTGCATCATGCTTAGAGAATCCCTGAGCTGAAAACAGCTAAACGCTGGAAGAATTGCATGCCTGAATACATTTCTTTGTTCTTAAACTTCCCTGTGCATCCACTTATGGCTGTTTATGGAAACAGGATATTGGCCTAGATGTATCCATAATCTGAACCAGTCTGGACATTCTTATACCTTATGGTCTACTGGTGTTAATTGCAGCCTCTCCACACATCCTCTCTCTACTGTACAAGGCACTGAGATTTCAGCCATTCTGCTCTGTTCCACTGCATAGTCTGGAGAACCCTTTATAAATATGAGTTCCCTTTGCACTGGATTTTTCATCATATTATAAAGCACATGCTGGGATGAGTGGGTGGGAAAACAGAGGAACACACTGTTTCTTTAAAGAAGTCTTACATAAATATAGTTTGATCATTAAAAAGATCACCTCATTCCCTTGATCATCAATTACTGAGATGTAGTTTGGCTGCTTTTCATTTGGGTATGAAAGAAGCACATCATAATGAACAAGTTCTGCTGAATCCAGTCCAAATTCCTTCCACTGGCCTTGAATTTGTTTGGCAAGGAGAAGATTCTGTTCAGTTCCTGCGAGGTGAGGCAACTTGGTAAATGAGCTAGAATAAACCAAAAAATTGCTAGTAAGCAGCAAATGCAGAGAAGCACAATAATGAACTCGGATCAGTGTATATAAAGCATATCTTCAAGCCACGTGCATGGAAAGTAAGGTCTTATAGTTAGAGTCTCAGCTCTATAACATGATTGTTTATGAGTCTGCATCAGCATAAGCACAAAATGTAGCCAGAGCAGAGGATCTTTCCTGAGGCTTTAAGACAACTCAGCTGAACCTTTCTCTTTGCATAACAGAAATAGCCATATCTACACACAAGCAATGAAAATCAGTGCCAGAGACATTCAGTAAAAGAATATGAACAGTATGCAAGGAGCAGAAATAGCTACACATTCAGAAAGGAGCCCTCCAAATAATTCTGATATCTGATGATGGGTTTGGACATTGTTGGCATAACATGTACTAATAAGTTTAACTTGAAAATCATTATGATAAACTATATGCACAGATTTTTTCTTTTTTTCTTAATCAAAAGCCTGAATAATAAAAGCCTTCTTAACAACATTTACATCCAGATCACATATAGCACGTAACAGTCAGAAACAATATCCAGCCTCTCTGGGCTACCCTACACAAATTTGTTTGGCCCACTGAACAAACGAGTTATGGTGAACACTGATGATCAGCACCAGCTTCAGATTCCCAAGAGGCTACTTGTTAGTAGCTGCCCAATGGATGTCAGATACCATTATACCATACCATTAATGGATGTCAGGTACCAAATACCATGATTAGTATCACTTCAACCTGTCAGTTCAGCCTATTTTCAACCCAGGTAACAGCTTGTTCTTCAGTACGTGCTTCCTCAGCTTCCAAATGAGAATGTTGCAGGAGAGGATGTCCAAAGCCTTGTTAAAGTAACATCTCCAATGATACACATAGCCAGTCGTTTCCTTGGAGAAGGCAGTCACCCTGATCAGTAGTGATTTTTTTTTTTTGTTTACAAGAAGTAAATAAAGGCTGACTGTCCCTAACTATGTTTGTGTCCTTCATGTGTTTGGAAACAGATTCCAGGAGGATGTTTGGTCACCCTTCCAGGGACTGAAGTGAAGCTGACTAGCCCACAGACCCCCCAGGTTGTCCTTCTTGCCTTACTTAAAGATGGGCACAACATCAGCCTTTCCCAGCTACCAGGGATCTCCTTCAATCACTGAAATTTCTCATAGGCAGCAGCCTTGCAATCATAACATCCAGGTCTTTCATGTGAATCCCACCTGGCCCCCTTGATTTGAATATATCTGGGTTTTTTATGTAGACCACAACCTTCTGCTCTCTGCTCTCATCTTTCCCTCTCTTTAAACTGTGCCGGTACACACCAAGGTCTGGAAGCAACCTTTGCCAAGGCTTGTTTCCTGTTTTCTTCTTGCACTTTAATTCTCTAAGAACTCTAGGTTCTCCAGTTTAAATACTACATATGCCATCAGGAAAANTTTTACACTTCCAAACAGTTTCATCCTTTCCAGAGCTATGATTCTGTGCTAAGGTCAAGGTGTCTGCATTTTCTGACTCTCACAGGTCTTTTTCCCCACTTGATAAAAGCAGATTTAGTAGTTTAAAAAACTAAGAACATGTATCAAAATTCTCAAGTCACATTTTTTATGCTTCCAACAAACTCTCTGGATAGTGTATTAATATAGTTTTTCTGCAGTTCCTGCTTTTTATTTGAATTTAGGAAAAAAACACAGTATGAAGCATTTGGCCCATTATCAAAGCAAGCAGACAAACCAGACACCATTAGTACCCTATGGCCAAGAAACTTCAGCATAATTGCAGAGCTATTTCATGCTGTCATCAATCTCAACGTTGCCTAGACTCTCACTCAGACATAAACTTCAGAAACTCTCCAATCTACTGAGAGCAACAAATAAAAAATAAGATAAGGCCTATAAACTTAAAAAGCTAATTGATGTTAGAAATGAAACCTTTTGGTTTTTGAATAAATGTACGGAAATCAAATTTGTCAGCAACCCTTTGATGTTTATGGTGCAGCTGGTGACTTACATGCTGAATACCAACATGTTACTAACCAGAGGTTATATTTGTTTACTTTTTTGTGTGAATATATTTGTTGCTCTGTAGAACATATAAATATGCACAAAAATTAATTTTTTTTCATTTCCAGTGAAATACACAGCAAAACAAGAGGGTATTTCCATATCCCTAGCATTTTAGATGTTCTAAAAGAACTGCATGTATGCACTAGGATGCAAAAAAGTATATTTAATACCAATTACACCATGCAAGACTTAACCAACCATACACACAAACTCTGCTTGGACAGGACCCTTCACCTTCTGAAACAGAAGACACGGTATAATGGGATCTTAAGCACCCAATTAACAGCACAATATCCAATATCGCCACACTGAAGGAATTATCAGTTGTAACTATACCTGCAACTCAGTGCCCTGCAAACTTGGTAGCATTTTTAATGCTACATTTTTAATATGTTCATTTTCTACTTATAATAGCTGCTCAATCTGAAAGTTTAAGGAGCTACTGGGCAGATTATCAATCAAATGTAATAGCAGTGTATCCCAAGTACAGTAAAATCATCTTAGTCTGAGACAAAGAAAATTAATCCGATGTTAGAACTTCAGACACTTGTGAGGAAAAACCAGACACATATTGCATTAAATCAAGGCTATGGAAAACCATAATAAAAAAGCACAATAAGCACTGACGTTGCCCTCAAGTAATGGAGCTTGAAGGAAATATAACAGTACCAATGCTCAAAAAAAGTAACTTAGAAGTGGGGAGGGGGGAACAGAAGGGTTGTGGGTCTCTCCCTTCTCCTTCCTCCAGACATTTTGTACAAACCAAATACTTCCAAAGCATCTTAACAGCTCTGCTTTCAGAGGCTATTCCTTGGGGCTGATGTCGCTTTCTGGCTTTTGTGACTGATAAAATTATTCAAGAACCAAGACACACAGGGCTTACCGAAGGAATTGCTTGATGTTTTCTGCTCTCATTTCAGCCACAAGTTTGTGCCTCACATTTTGACAGACATCTGAAGAGTTGGGGTTTTTTTCAGTCGGTTTTGTAAACCATCCTGAAACACATTCGAAAAGCTTCCTACTTAGCAAGAACACCAGTCCTCACCTAAAGTACTGAGCAGCCTCATTCAAAGCACGATGAACAGGGCTTAGAGCGCCCTCTGTCAGCGTTTGCTGGGTCAAACACAGAAGTGAAACAAAAGTGAAATCTATTTCATTGACTGAATTGCCAAAAAAGTGACATAATTAGAAGAGCACACCCTAAATCTCTGGTAAATACAGTCTCCATTTTAAGGCAGATTAATCTCTCATGAATTTTAAACTATAGTTTAAATTCTTAATTAAGTATTTGCAGTGGGAGAACTCCTGATAGTCATGATAAACTTCCCTTATTTCATTTATACATACATTTAAAAATATGTGCATAAGCATATTTAAAGTGAAGATCTGGGACTCAACAGCCGTCCTGATATAATAGTTACAGATTTGGGGAAGGGTGGGCTTAGTCTATTTAATAATTAAAAGAGTAAAGTTAACTGTGACCCTAGTCAGTTTTAAGAAGTTAAAGATTTTTCACTTGCCATAAATCTGAAAGGAGAGAGTACATCAACTGTATGAATTTGCCTTTAAAAAAACAAAATACTTTTACTATCACAGGTAGAAAATCCCAAACTGGGAAAATTGTAACAATAAAGCCAAATATATATGCTGTGACATGCACAATACATATGACCTGTTAGACTTAAATGCAATTGTACTAACACTCTGAACTTAACAGTGATACTGGATCAGACCAAAGGTCCATCTTTCCCAGTATCTTGTTTTGGAGCATGGCCAAAAGATGATGTTCAGGGAAATGTATAAGAATAGCACAAGCACCAGAACTTTGCAGCTCAGGGATCTCCTAAATCAAATTAGTGCTCCTTATATTTAATAGCCCTCATGGATTTTTCTTTCATGCCTTAGCCTTAGGTGTGTGCTACAACACAAGTTTAAAAAGGACACATGCAGACATGTCATTTTAGACTTAAAATCAAATGCTGCGACTGCAGAAAAGAACCTAATGTTCTAGTGAAGTTCATTGTACATGATGGAAAATTCAGCAACTCCACTCTTGGCTGTCAGTCAAAACTCCTCCTCCTCTACATTCTGCCCTTAATTTCTAAAATAGCAACTGAATAGGAGCATTTAAATAGATCTTCAGTAAAAATCAGGAAATAAAAATAAAAAAAAAATAATCCTGGAGGTTTTGCAATCACAGAATTCTCAAACTCTTTTATTAACCTCTCCTCTTTGAAGGAGGAGACTGCCCATTATGGGAAGCTGTCAATTCGCCAGGGCTCATCTCAGGCTGAAGTATGCAGCCATTACATTCCCCACTCCCTGAAGACCAAAATTGCGACAGAGAACGACCTCTTAGAAAAACAGAGGGACGAGTATTTTATAACGTCCCTAAAAAGCAGTAAAAGCTCCCTGATGGGGAGTTAATCACAACAGGAGTTGCACGTAAGTATCTGCAGAAGGCAAAGGCTGTGGGCTGAGCCCCGGTGGCTCCGTACTCACCTGCAAGAAAGCCGAGCAAGAAACAGCCCAGCAGCCCGGGGCAGCCTAGCCATACGCAGAGGGTGGCCTTGCTCCTGGCCATACGGGTACGGGTGGCCGACAGCTTTGCAGCCTGCAAGGAGGGCAGGCAAGCAGCTGCCTTCCTCTTCCTCCTCCTCCACCTCCTCCCTCTCCTCCTCCTCCCACCCTCAGCCCCAGGGCTGCCCTGGCTTCTGTGATTCTCAGCTCTCCTCCCACCTAACCAGCCTTAATCCCTGGATGATGATGATATGATTTTCTGAGTGCAATAAACCACCTCCATTTCTTAGTCTCACCCTACAAGACAGCTTGTGTGTAGCTGTGTGTGTATCTTTGTAACAAATATGCATTTAGACTCTGCAGCAAGCAATGCATAAGTACTATTTTAAAGGCTAATTTCTATTGAGGACTTTCTGGTTTTGAAAGTTCCTGTTTTAGGCTTAATCACAATCAGTATTTGTTCCCATGGAAGTGGCCAAGAGATGAATGAAGGGAAAACTTGTTTTCTCTTTACCAAGGAAGAACTGAATCGCTCCCCTTTGTAATCCATGGTTACATTAATCCTTGGCAAGTGATGAATACTTAGAGCAGCTCAGAATACAATTTAGATTAGCCAATAGGGACACTTCCAGACGTCATCCAATTTGCAACTGGGAAAAGTTGCAAAATAGTTTCCTATATTCTCCAGCTTTTTATATTTTGGATTACAAGGTTCTTCGGATCAAGTTTTCCTAGTCTAATTCAGCCAAATCCATCAGTATCTCATGGAAAAAGGCAAAACTTCAGCCTAAGCAATGGTCAAGATACTTTCACAGAATCACAGAATCATCATATTTTGTACAAACTTATCGTGGCCCTGCAGATCACTCCCTGCTGGTGAGTTCCTGCATGACTACACGGAAGCCAAGGCTGATTTTTCTGGAACTGAGGACCTGCCCATCTGAGATCAGTTATCTGGCTGAAAGGAGGAAAGTTCTTCTGGAAGCCTGGACATGCTCTGAGTTCTTACCACTCACTCCCAAAAGAGTCCAAAGTAGATAGACCTTGTGTAAGAAATGGCAGTGCTCCAAGTATCAAAACTTTCTTAAATAGCCTAGGTTGAGCTGAAAACATTCACAAGCAGCCGAAAAGACTGGTTAATGTCCTAATTACCTCACTAAGGGTTTTCAGAGATTAGAGAATTACACACACCACTTGGGTATTCTGCACTACTCCCAGCCACTGTCTTAAGCATATGACTGGATGTCTTTGTTCAAATGATAAGCATGTCCAGCTTTGTGATCTTTTTTTCTGTCATTTCCCAACTGCTCATAAGCCATCACAAATTCTGAACAGCAAGGACTTTTCACACCAACACCTCACTTGACATATACAAACCAGATGGAATTCCACCTACAGAACTTATAAAGAATGAGCTATATTGATGTATTATTAGCACTTATACAGCACCACAGGTGTAGGACTGGCACATAATAGACAGTAAAATGACAAGGGCTTTTGTAGATTGCTATCTAAATTAGGCCTCACATGATGATAACATCAGCAGAGGAAGAAGGTAAGAATAGCAACAGTGAGAAAGTATGAAATGTATTTATTTCTATGCCTATATCTTTTTAAAGAGATAAGGCCACCAGCAATGCTGAGGTTGAACAATAGCAACAACCAAGTGGCTTCTACCACTTAAAATACAGTCCTAGTACCATTAGTTATTAGTTGTGGCATGTTCTTACATTCCATGGATTGGCCACTGGTGGAATATATTATGTTCCATTCAAATATATGTATAACATACAGTATCTATCTATGCCTTGAATCACACACCCTCCACAACAGGACAGGGGCAGAAAATAACATGAAAAAAACCTCACAGGTTAAGATAAAGACTTACCAGTTACCATCATAGTCAAAACAGACTCAACTTAGGGAAAAATAATTTATTGCAAATTAAAATAGACTTGGGTAGTGAGAAACAAAGGCAAAAATTAAAACACCTTCTCCCACACCGCACCCAATTTTTTCAGCTTAACTTTACTTCTCCACTCCAGACTCCTCTATGCCATAGAGCTGCCATAGATGACA
>WEKW01029672.1:639-24780 GCA_013389905.1 Sula dactylatra
ACTGAAGAATTAAAAACTTACTACCTAATTCTTGTATTTTAGATGCACTAACAATGGCAGATTGCTGACAGATAAGTGGTAGTTAAGGTGTTTGTGTTCCCAGCTGTTCACTTTGCTCTTCTGGCAAAAATTTTTGCTGCCATAGCAAAATCTGTGAAATAGAGTGTGTTCCCATACTTCAGCTGTTAAAATTCAACATGTCATTGTTGCCTTTAATTACCAGTGAAGGTATTTTTGCACTAGCAAAGTAAGGAAAGTGTGTTCTCTTTTGCCAGCTTTGCAAGGGAGTGGGAACTACTGCAGGAACAGTGGCAACCTCTTGGAGGCAGTAATGTCTTACCTGGCTGCAGATGGTTGCTTGGTGGAAAGATAAACCCCTAATTAAAACAAACAAACAAACTGAACATTCAACATTAAATAATGTTCTTAAAATTCTGACTATTCATTTTCAGTGCCGTGTAAATTTAGTATCCTTATTCATTGTTTCCTAGTGGTTCATGTTTTAATGCAGTTGGTCTTTTTTTCCTTGTCTCTTCCTAAATAAACATCCACAATAAATTTTAAAAACGTTTTCCCAGTGTGGCTTAACTGTTCTAAGCATACACTCGTTTGAGCAAGTTACCTTAAGTGGTGAATACTGAGAGATCGTTTTATTCGATACAAAGCACAAGAGGCTAATAATGATATATTCTCTTTGCCCACGGCCTGAAAATAAGTAAATAAAATGTCTTTTAAAGGTCTGAGTTAAAGCACCAGGGTAAATGACTTTACATTAACAGTAGGTTGATGTTTTCTACTTATAGCATATAAAGAACAACAAGGACACAAACAAGTACGAAGGCTGGCCAGAAGTTGTTGAGATGGAAGGCTGTATCCCTCAGAAGCAAGACTAAATGAAAACAAAAGGAAAGGAGAAAGAATATGGAAGAAAATGCACTTTCTGCTATTATTAGGGAGAGGGCTATGAAGGAGACTGTACTGTAAATAATATTTTTAAAGCATGCAACCATCTTGTCGGTGTGTGCATGAGCACTGACATTTTGAATATTGGGTTTATTTATTGCTAACACACATAGAAATCTTTTTTGTAAATATGTTCAAAATAAAATAAACATCAAATCATTTCTATGCAGATTTCTTAAAAGAACAGTATTTAGTTTGCCTGTGGTAAATAATACCTTGTATGTCAACTGGCTAATAAATTGCATATGCAGATAATAAACAGATCCTGACAAATGTTGTACTGTCCTCTGAACAGCGTAATGTTGCTGTATGTAACCTTTGTGGAATATGTAGATTTTAGTGATAAGTTAATAAAGAGCTTTAATTTTTTTTATCCTCTGCCTTTTTAATGGCAGCATCACTTTTTATTGAAGTTATTTGGTTATTCTAGTAGCAAGTACTCCAGAAATCTATTTTGTTAGTCCTCCATCAAAACTGAATAATCAGTAAGGAAGAATACATGATAGTGTAATACAGATATACCATGAGAAGCACAATATAAATTATTTTTATTAGGGGAAGAACAAAAGTAAATACATAAAGAGTGTGCATGATATTTAAAAGCAGCTTGGAAGGATTTGTACATAATGTGAAAATAGTGTTTACTTTGTAGAAGACACTTGGCATGTTATGCAGCAGTACTGTAGCTGACTTGTTCAGTTTTTATTGCAATTTTTGCACTGCTGCTTAACCATTGATTCCACCTATGGCTGTTCAGCTATAGTGGCTGGTCACATGGTAAATGTATGTAAGGGAATAGCTTCCTCCTTTATTCTAACATTAGGAATAAATTTCCCATCACAAAGAGCCTGTTAGAAAGTGGTCTGCCTTGTAGTTAGAGTTGTTCTGAGGTTTACATACCTTTACCACCTATGTTAATCTAATGTGAGCTGAGGCAATTTGTTCTTACAGGGACATGTTAGGGTAAGCATTTTATCTTGGATTCTGCAATGTCTGACATTTAAACTTAACTGATAAGGTTTCCTTCATAATTTTTTTTTTAAATGGATAAAAAGTGGACCAAGTTGAAGTGGCCTTATTTAGCTCGTATCAGAGCTGTGAGAAAACATTGCTTTCTTTGGAAACTTTTCTTTTAAGTAGGGCCAGCTTGAACTTTTGCTGAAATGAAGTTAGTATGATACAACTGATGGTGTTGGTATTCACAAAATAGGGGCTGACACAGAATTGGGTGTAATCTCTTGGAGCTTTGTGTCATGAGTTCTGATACAATCTTCAAAAACTTCTAGCTAGTACCAATGGGCAAAAGCCACAAGGATTTTTCAGGAGCCCACTGTGTGAGTTGAACACAGTGGCACTCAAAATACTATTATTGTTGATGTATTCTGAGACAGGTTTAATTCTGTGCACTAAAAATTTCAAGAAATATTGGCAATTACTTTGTAAGTCAAATAAATAACCTGTGATACCAGAGTAAGACTGGATTCTGAGTTGTTCTGTATGTTTAACTAGCTTGTTAAATAATGTGGTTTTCCTTCAAGTTTAATGTAGAACAGCAATAAATGCACCTTATACAGTGAAACTGCTTTTGTTAAATCTTTCAGATTTTCTTGTGTAGGAGGACATGTCAAAATCATATATTTTTTTCACCGAAGCCAAGCCCCTGTTTTTACCAATTGGAAAATAACTTCTATTTCGTAACGTTAGGCTATTGTGGAAAACTAATTGTGTTAAGTCCTGGAATTTTCACAGAAGTACAGTTTTGTTGGTGTATATGCCAGGATTGGTTATGTTGCTATCCAGAATAACATCAAAATAATTTTGAAGCTACTTGGCAGGGTCTTAAGAGGAAAAAACCCATTTGTCTGCATTAATAGTTTCCCTGGACTATTCTTCTCTTCATTTTTTTGCTTTTGAATGCCAATGAATATTTCATCTTTCATCAAACTAAGAAGTTCAGATTTCCTCTACAAAATTAAATGGAGAGGAAATAAGACTAAAGGCAGACCTCTTGTAGCCATTTTATCTTTTAGATTTGTGCCTTTTTTTCAGCAATCTGAATTAATTTAATATGACTCTCTTAACCCCTTAAAGTTGTACCTACCACAAAGCTTCGAAACAATGGATTTTGAAGCAATAAAATGGTAGGATTATTTTTGTAACTACTTAAATGATTTTATTTCTGTGATTTTGATGGAAATCTTATTCTCTAACCCATGTCCTCACAGCTGTATCACATGTACTTGAAGATAAACTTATTAAATATGAAACTTTACTGGAGTGGCCATGCAAATGGGGTCTCCTTACTCTTGTCTATCACTCTAGTCTGTTAACTTGTGTTGTGGTTTAGCCCCAGCCAGCAACCAAGCCCCACACAGCTGCTCATTCACTCCCCCCTGGTGGGATGGGGAAAAGAATCAGAAGAGTAAAAGTGAGAAAACTCGTGGGTTGAGATAAAGACAGTTTAATTGGTAAAGCAAAAGCTGCACATGCAAGCAAAGCAAAACAAGGAATTAATTCACTCCTTCCCATGGGCAGGCAAGTGTTCAGCCATCTCCAGGAAAGCAGGGCTCCATCACGTGTATGGTTGCTTGGGAAGTCAAACACCATCACTCTGGATGTCCCCCCTTCCTTCCTTCTTCCCCCAGCTTTATATACTGGGCATGATGCCATATGGTGTGGGATATCCCTTTGGTCAGTTGGGGTCAGCTGCCCTGGCTGTGTCCCCTCCCAGCTTCTTGTGCACCCAGCAGAGCAGGGGAAGCAGAAAAGTCCTTGACTCTGTGTAAGCGCTGCTCAGCAACAACTAAAACATCTCTGCATTATCAACACTGTTTTCAGCACAAATCCAAAACATAGCCCCATCCTAGATACTGTGAAGAAAATTAATTCTATCCTGGCTGAAACCAGGGCAACTTGCCACAAGTTATATTCATGCTATCTCTTATCTTCTGCCTTGAGTGGGCTAGTTACAGTATCCCCCTGTTCAGGTAAACTTTCTGATGCTTACTCTTAAGAAGTGAGACTTTCTGATGTTCTGTGTGCATTTCCCTTGAGTTACTGTGCACTCTGGCCTCCCTGGTCTCTTCCACAGCTGGTAGTAGGAAGTAGTCAATTGCAAAGATGAAGGCATTTTGTACAGGTAGCTTCTCTGGAAACAGCAGAGCCTTTTACAGCTTTCGTTTCCTGAGTGCTAGTTTCGAAAAAGCTTCCCATTGCTCAGTACGTTTTGCTTTCCAGATGCCTTACCATGGCACTTAGTTCCCTGAAACATTAACATGACTACTAAACGCTTGATGCATATGTAATGTCTCCTAAACTGGATTTTCTGCAGTGTGAGTGTTTTTCAAGGATCTGTGTATTAATAAAATAGAGGCCAGGTGGATAAATTCAGGGAGGAAATAAGTAATAATACTGCCACCGTAAGTGTTGACTGACTTTCCTGTGTAAGGATGAGAAGGGCCATAGTTCCTCCCTGAACTGACTTGGGTCATGCTTACCAGTCAAGAGACTTTTTAATTGATTAAATCCTCTTCAGTTTTATGTCTGTAAGGCCATACGCTAGCCTTAATACAAGGGACCTGGCTAAGAAAAATTGAAAAAGGAAACCTGAAAGGATGGATGGGAACTTTGAGGCCAAAGCAGGAAGGTGCAGGAACAGCTCTTGGCCTGTTTGGTGATACCATAAGGTGTCAGTAGCTTCTGATGCTGTACCAGAGATATGAGGGACACTGCTGCCTATCTTCTGAGCAACGTGCCAAAAGGACACAAAGACCTGGGCTCAGCTGCCTCCCTGCAGGCAAAACAATGAGGAATGGCAAGAGAGAATGTGCTCTAGCTGAGATGTTTCACTACATTTCTGATTATCTTACTATTAGCTCAAACCCACTTTTAGTTCCTCCTTGCTGCTCCTGTAGTCAGCCCTTTCAGCCTTGCAAACAAGATCTAATGCATCATTCATAGACTCAGGTTAAAAGAGGTTCCTCAGATGTCTTGTCCTATGCTTAACTGTCCATCTAGATAGGCTGCCTCATGAACCATCTTCTTTGCTGAAAAGTAATGATTACTTCTTTGCAAGTTAAAAATTGACAGCTCTCCAATGTCTTTTACGTTCTTCCCGACCCTATCTTTTCCTTTCTAGAACATGCAACCCAGTTCCTTTAATCTTGCATTTACCCTTTTAAAATTGCTGTAATCTGTAAATCTGTAATCACCTGCTCCTTCAAAAAGGTCTTTTCCTTTCTTAGGGTGTTGTCCATACAGGATATTGCTATAACCTCATCGACATGAAAAAAGGCACTCCCATCTGAGGAATCATGTCTCCTCTTTGAGCTTGATAGATGGTGGTGGAAGGGAGCACTATCTTCTGTGGAATGTAGTCTGCAAATGTTTTTTCCTACCAAATGCTGCAGAAATCCTCTCTGACTAATTATCTTCCTCGGCCTTGAATATTTCAACATTGTCTTTATCAGTACAGCCTCATGTTCTGTGCTGCTTTTGTCTGGGATAGGGTTAATTTACTTTATAGTAGCTAGTATAGGGCTATGTTTTGGATTTGTGCTGAAAACAGTGTTGATAACAGAGGGATGTTTTAGTTACTGCTGAGCAGGGCTTACACAGAGCCAAGGCCTTTTCTGCTTCTCACCCCACCCCACCAGCGAGGAGGCTGGGGGTGCACAAGGAGCTTGGGGGGACACAGCCGGGATAGCTGACCCCAACTGACCAAAGGGATATCCCACACCATATGATGTCATGCTCAGTATATAAAGCTGGGGGAAGAAGAAGGAAAGGGGGAACATCCGGAGTGATGGCGTTTGTCTTCCCAAGCAACCATACACGTGATGCAGCCCTGCTTTCCTGGAGATGGCTGAACACCTGCCTGCCCATGGGAAGGAGTGAATGAACTCCTTGTTTTGCTTTGCTTGTGCACATGGCTTTTGCTTTACTGATTAAACTGTCCTTATCTCAACCCATGAGTTTTCTCACTTTTACTCTTCTGATTCTCTTCCCCATCCCACCGATGGAAAGTGAGCAAGCGGCTGTGTAGGGCTTGGTTGCTGGCTGGGGTTAATCCATGACATGTTCCCAGATGTTGGCAGCCTAATCATCCTTTCCATTGGAAAACTTGGTGTATAATGTCTTGATTTACGGCTTTTATATTTAAGCCCTCATAGATGTTTCAAAAGCAGCTAATGCACAATGCAGATAAATACACCTTGTGTTAAATTTTGTGGTGGATTAGTGAATAAAATTAAGATAATCTGTTTGTTATCCTTTGAAGTATGTGGAAATGAAAACTTTCTTTCAGGGCTTTAGAATATATATGGAGAGGGTTAGGGATCAGTATAGACCACTGTAATATTCCAGCCACGTTGTGTATTGTGTAAAATGCACAGAAATCAATCCATCCTCTATGGGAAGTTTCTGATCCCTGGAGGCAGCCCAAAGCAGCTGGTTAGTTCTGTTCCTCTTGCTCATCTTGCATTACAGTGCACGAGGTTTAGAGTGGTTTCTTTGCATTGCAATTACGGGATAATCAGCAAATGGAAAAAAAGCCCCACTGAACCCAAATAATATTTCAAGGTTATTTAAGTGGGCAGAACTGTGTTACCCCAAATATGGTCTCAGCAGACACTACAATACAGTTCTGTCTTGCCTTAGTGCTGTTTAGTCCTGAGTGACCCAAAGCAAGGGGGTGCTTCTTAAAGAGGTTACTTGTAGTTGTGGTGCCATAAAATCATTGATCAATGGAAAATGTGCCTGCCCTGAAGCATCAACCCTTCTTACTGTACATGGCTTGCTTGTTTTCCTGAGAGGGCACAATGTTAGCACATTGTGAGGGATGATAAAACTTCTACAGGAGATGGTGGTAGCATTGGATAATCCCAAAAGTTTGGTTCTACCTCAATCTCTTGCATAGAAATCACTAAAATGGATTTATTTCATTAGCTGCTTTGTTTGTAGAACTTCTGTCAAATACTCTCCATTCATGCTGTGTGGGTTTTGGTTTTGTTGGTTTGTTTTATGTTAAAAACCTGGAGTTTTCAATGCACATGAAGTGTGAAACCATAGTTGGACAATATTCTGATGTTGGCAGCACAGTCATCTCAAGGAGTTACTGCTCCTGGTCACCTCCCTGAGTTCTTACTGCCATGTCCTCAGTGCAGTTTGCTGCTCCAAACTGAGCCAAAGCAATTTTTTGTGGAGTGTTTCTATGAACCATATAGCTAAACCGATCTATGGGCTGGGGAGAGGGCAGTGGGTTGGGAGCCTGAGCACACGCTCAGCCAGCCTGGCAGGCAAACCCAGCCTGCCATGAGACTACAGCCTAAAGCTCCAAAGTGGGCAAGTATAAAACTTAACAACTTAGTTCTCTAAGTCTTAGGTAACTTCTGGTTTTGCTCCCATTGGCATAATCAGCACTGACTAGCCAGAACTGTTTTTTAAAAACCCAAATAGCACATCTTAAACTGGAATTGAATAGTATCATAATGTTGTGTTCCTCTGCACGTTAATTCTCTTAATGATATATAGATCCTCTAAAAACTCAGTATGTTTAACGTCAAAATATTATTTAGCACGTACTGACACAAGAGTGTCAAATTAATTTCTTAGATTATGGGGCAGATTGGTCCATGCAAGAGAATAGGACATTGTTTCAGTTGTCAGCTGGTTTTTGTGCTACTGACATGACGCACAATGTACCTTTCAGCACAGAGGGTAAATCATCATCCACATAAATAATACTGCAGCCTGGTTTTAACCCCTAGTATAGGGTCAAGCTTTTTCTTTAGAAAACAGAAATGCTCATGAAATGGGTTTCACTCTGCTCCACAATCAAATACAGATTTTCACGGCTTTGGGGAAAATGATTATAGGAGTCTTACCCAATCAGAAGTTTCAGCATTTTAATTAAGGCATCCTGGTACACACATAATGATATTAAAAAAATATACAAAATGGTTGGTAAGCTGACGATTCTTGAAGTATTAACAAGGAAAATGTGCAGATCATTTAAAATTACCCTGTAGAGTCATAAACATAGCAAGGCTGTGAGGAAAATGAAATGGCCAAACCCTGAGATGGGCTCTGACCTTTTAGCCTGGACAAGCTGTACTTGTGTTTGCAGGCTCAGGTTCAGCAGAGGTTTCAGAAGGTACGCGGCACTACCCTGTAATGAATCTCTCTTATCTTTCTCCAGTTCAGTTAGTGCATCTAAACTCCATGTATGTGTCTGCCTTCACTCTCTTAGATGCTCTATTTGTTACACCTCTTTGCTGTGCAAACAAAGTGATAGCTCCCGTCCACTGAAGACCATCCATTTACAGTCAGCCCTGGCATTCAAATTCCAGCCTCAGCCAGAAGGATCACCAGTCAGTGTTACTGCTAGCTGTGAAATGAATTGCAGTCTCATGTTCCTATCTGCCACCATATTTCCAGCCCTGCAGAGCTGACACAGTGGTCAGAGAGGATTAATTCCCATTTCATTCTCTGTTGAGTAAACCATTAGTTATTTAACAGAACTACTTGTGGAATTACACAGTTGTCAATTCAGTGTAACAGCAGACTGTGGGACAGGCACAGGTATTTTAGCACTAATTATCTGTAGCTTTAATGAGGAGTTCACAAGCACCATTCCCTTCAGGATGAATTTGCTATTTGGGGCGGGGAAGTATATTTGACTTCCAGAAATACAAACCACAGGAGACCATGTTTAGGAATGTAATTTTAGCCAACTGATTATTTTAGTCTTTGCCTGTCCTTGAAAAATTGTACTGGGCTCTGCAGCAGGACTTGTCCAGTAGTCACGACTCGGATGGTTACTGTACAGTCCTCACTGGCAAACCACAGTTTTCAAACTGAGAAACAAATGCAATGACCAGGTCATCAGGTTGATGACCAGACCTGCCTATTATTTTTTTTTTTTAAACCTAGGTCTGCCATTCCTTTTGCAAGTGACTTTGAGCAAGTTATTTCTCCATGGTTTCCCATTTATAGGCAGAATACTACTACCCTCCTTAGTGAGGCTCATTGGACGTATGGGTGTGGAGCCAGTTTCTCAGTGAGGTACTGTTAGCTATTGTCTGCTTGTACTGATTCACTACCAGTACAAATTGTGAAAGTGCATGAAATTTTAAAAATTGGTGTTCCAAATCATTGCATGAAATGAAAAATAAAGTTATGATACTGCATTCACTGTTACTACTACTACTGGCTCTGGGCACTCCAGATCACCTGACAGGACAGATGGGATACATTCAGGAGAGGATTCACAATTAACGTTCTTGGCAGATTATCTAGAACAAATAATAACATTTATTCCACTCTGATACTTCCTGATATTCCACCCTGCGTGATATCTACCATAAGTTAGAGAGCTCAGACAAACAGTGCCTCATTTGGCATGAAGTCTGCCACAGTGGGTTGATCCTTTTACATGTTTTTAATAAATTTTAGCCAGCAGAGTGAGTTGGTATGGGTTCAGCACTTCACATGACCTAGCCATGACAGTTTTGATCTATGAGGAACTGCCCTAAAGTCAAGTTTGCTATCTTGTGAAACCTCATCCTTCAATGAAATCAATCATCTCAGCTCTGTCAGAAACCTCAGCCAAAGTGGATGTCCTTTTAACATCATTTCCTCTGAATGACCCATGCTAATTGTTGCTGTTTACTTTACATGTACGTTTCACATACTTGCCATTCACTGAAAAGTGCTGCCCAGCACAGAGACATTCTGATAGCAGTGGAGACAATCTCCATTTACTACACATCTTTAACAAGGCATCTCCAACAGGCAAGGACGAGATGGTGTTCTTCAGTTGCTGAAGCATGCGCAGGCTGGCATGTCGACAGACTGACCAGCTGTATTCTTGCAGTAACTCCTCTGAGTATGTCAGCACTTCAGTCAACAACACCACTTTGCTCTTAAAATATGCAGCCAGTGCACATGTACTTCTGTTTTCAGAATAGCATATATCATTTTCACTTTCAGAAGAGGTTACAATTATCCTTTCTTCAAAAAGCAAACTTGTGGCATTTTTCATAGGTTTGCTACTTTTCACAAACTGCTGCTCCATGCATAAAGAGACAGTGTGAGGGAACAGGACTAAGACCTTCCTCCCACTCAAACTGTGAATTTCTTTCCAATTTTTTTTCTAATCTTGCTTGCTCAGATAAGCACACACGTAGCTACTTTCAAAAAGAAAGGATGCATTATTGCAAAGCTATACAAGAGTATCATAAGGCTATGCTTTCAAAGTCAACAACCTTGATCCTCCAGTCCCAGCACTGGGAAAAAAACCTCTGCCCTATTAAACTGAGTGAATGAAATTCATCCCAATGCCATACGCCCACAAAAGTAGCTGAACCACATCATATGTAGGCTCCTCTTTGAAAGCGGAGGCATGCTCTCTTACAGATGGTTCTCCCTCTTGTTCTCACCCAAGGAGAGCTTTTCCAGAGAGTGGAAGGAGTAAAGGCAGTTTTGTGGAATAAATACTGCAATAGACGTCAGCTAATTTCTTTAGTTCTGATGCTACTACACAACAATGTTCATATCCTGATCGCATCCAGCACGGCTTTTACAGATGCTGCCCATTCAGAACCAGTTTTATGGATGTAACTTAGATAAGTTACAATGGAGCTTAACTTAAACAGCAATTTCAACTGTGATAGGTAAAGAGAGGGGCTCATGCTCCGGTCTCCCCAACGCACTCAGCTTTGCTTCTGCTTCCCCCTCCGAGCCCCAGATGTTAGCGCAGCAGGAGAGTGAGCAGCAGCCCCTCGGACCACATGCACTTGCTCTCACCGGTGCTCTGCCCTTGGTGCAGAAAGGGTAATGCCACCTCCTATGAAATAGCTCTCTTCAGTTTCTCAGAGGCAAGATGTGTCCTGCTGCTGCCAGTGAAGCTTCAAACCCCTGTTACCTTGTTTGCTCAGCCATCGTAGCTCTCATAAACCATGTGTGTTGCCAATTCTTTTCATTGGCTTTTGTTATTCTTAGAAAAAAATAAACTCTTCCCCTCCACAAAACCAGAAAAAAATCTTTTATTAACAACATTTGAGAACAAGAAGACTTTTGTTTGGAACTAGATGACCTCTCAAAAATAACACAGTGTCAAATACTGGCTAACCAAGCAGGCAAGAGACACCCTGACTGCGTTGGCTGCATCATGACTGCCCCCCAACTCCGTGCAATGCTGATGAAAGTGCCCTTCCCCTTCAAACCCACAGAAACAGCCTACTGAGATTTTTCTCCTGGGCAAATCCCTGAAGCTGACCTTAGGCCCAGGAGTCCAGGACCATTTTCTCCCCATTTCCTACCCTGCCAGAAGTTAGAGGTGTACTGAGAAGTACATTGGTGATTTTCCTTACTTTACAGATCAGGCATGGGAGAACCTTTAGGTCCAGTAACAGCTAAGGTAGTTTTGAGACACAGACTGGGGCTGCTTCAGGAGAAGATCTTTCTCTCCACACTGAACTCCCAGTGGCTGGTTCCTGCTGGAGCCCCATACAACAAAACAGTGGTGACCTCAATGCTGAACTCGGTGGAGGTACCGCTCGGAGCAGTCTCACGTAGGACACCGAGGCACTTATCTCTGCCAGCAGCTTGACATAGGGCAGATTCAGAAAGAGAGAGAGGTGGTCTCTGCAACACCTTCATATCAACAGTGACCAGTAGCATGTCCTATCCATGCTACCAATAGGTGCTGTGGCACGGCCTGTGGAGCCTGTAGGTTTACTTTCATTCCTGGAAGAGGGGAACAAGCTGGGGCTCACAACTCTCAATTCAGGGTCTTCCACCAGGATGTGTCCTCCCCATCCAGGTTTTCACAGGAAGGGTGTTGAATCCTCCTGTGACTGGCACATTGAGCACCCTCTCTATAGACAGCAGATTTTGTGGCCTCAGGATAATTATCTGGCTAGGTCGATGGAGACAGACTGGCCAAATGTGGAGGGAAGGTCCAAAAAGGACCAGCAGATAAAGGACTTCTTGGATGCTGAACTGATGTTCCTAAGGCACTCCACATGAGGCAGTGAAGTACCACAACACAGAAAATTTTGTCTGCTTCTTCCTGACCTACACATCCAATAAAGAGTGACAGGGAATCTGATCACCATCTTTCATGGGAAAATAATTGACAGCTGGGAAACGAATTCCTCAAAGTAACTTTGAAAGCTTCAACCAAACTGTCTAAGATGATTTTTTTCTAAAAACTGACTGTTAGCATGGAAAAAGTTAAGGGATTGCAAACCCTTGCAAGTCCCCTTGCTGTCAGTGGGAGTTACCGCTGGAGCCAGGATTTCACTGTTTGTAAAATGGATTTAAAAGAATAAAAAAAGTATACAGAATATTAATTAACTGATCATTCAGAAAATCATAGTATGTGTTTCTCATCGGTGTGTATTAACTGCAATAATTATAACCGCCCTGATGGTATAAAAAGAGAACATTTATGTAATTCTCTGACTAATTCCCCCCTGCACATGCAAATAAAAATCAATTAAAGGCTACTACAATAGTAACAAATATCTAATCAACAAATGTCAAAGGCTGTAATCTTATCACATTAGTTTTGGAAACCTTTTAGATAACTTGCATAATTTAAATATTTACAAAATATAAACTTTCTTGTCTTATCAAAAATAGGTCTTTGCATATTTAAACAACAGAAATCCTTTCACATGATGCTTTTTAAGCCAGGCATTAAATCATTGCATAAAAATAAACAACCTTTCACAGATGTAAAATAAAATTGAGCCAACATATGGAAAGGGAGAAAATGTTATCAATAACAGTTTAAGTATTTTAGTGGTGTGAGCTGATCCATAAATTACATTGTGCATTGAACTTACTTAGGATGCAACCTAATGAAAAGCTCTAGCTGCTGCTTCTATAAGAGAAAGAAATGTTTTAAAAAAATCTTTTGCTTTATGGCAGATTTCTTTGGGCTGAATATCATATGGTTAATTGCAAAAATGATGGTGAACCACCAGTGAGATGGTTGAACATGGCAGGTTATTGAATACAGTCCAACAGTGGGGTGACGACCGGCTGACTCACAAATTGTGTGTTCAGATACTGAGGAGATGCCTGCAAAGGATTTTGTTTCCTTCAAATACCAAACTGTATTTCTGTCCCTCCTCAGACCTGTCCTTTGTGCGTTTGAAAGCCAACCTATAATAAATCCCAACGTTGCTATTTGGTACACCGTTCACATTCATCAAGCTGTGCTCCGGCTCCTGTACTCTGGACACAGCTTGCTCCATGCTGATAGACCCTTCTCTTCCACCCAGGCAGTGCCCAGCTCTCTGTGGTCACATGTGTTTCTCCGTACCAGGCGCTTTTCTGCGTATTATGCGGAAGGTGGCTTTCCAAACGGCTGCAAAGCAAATGCTTCATGGTCAACAGCAGAACATTTCCCCTATCTTCGTTTTTTTTTTCCTAAAGCCTGCAGAAAGGAACCATCTAGTTGATCCATCTAGTCCCAGTTTTAAGAATACAGATATAAGGATTATATCTAACATGTCTTACATGCCCTCTTAACTCTTCAGTCTCTGGCTAACAAGATCTTGAGTTTTCTCCGCAGTACCTACTGACCACAGGGATCTTCAGGATGTTGTGGCTATTAAAGTCTTGGAAAGTTTAGTATCTGTCCCTGCTAATGGAGTTACATGTTCAAATTTGTCATCAGGAGACCTTTATTGTTGTTTTAGCTGTTCCTGTGTACAGGCTGCTGTTCACTCAGTTGCTTTTTCATACGCCAAATGCTTGGACTACCTGTTGTTTGGCAATACCCATTCCCCTGAGGCTCTACCCCCCTGCAATCTCACTTGGTAAGAGTAATTACTGCCTTTTTGTGTGTACCAAACAGTGTGGGATGGTTTGGCCATATTTTCTGCACTTCATCTTATTTGCAGGTGTGTACATCGGTCATGGTCTCGCACCTCCGGCAGCGCACGTAGCAGCACCAGACAAACTTGCACTCACACCTTTCCACGTGCCTAACGACATGCGTATTGTACCCACGCCCACAGCAGAGGAGGTTGCACCCGTCAGGTCCCTCTGAGGTGCGGTTACATTCCCTTCCCTGTGTCCCAGGGATCCCCAGTTTTTGGTCTTCAACACAGTAATTGGGCGACTTGTTCACATACAGCAGGTCTTCTTTCCCAATTGGTATTTTTCGCTGGCTTTTCTCTTTCCTGCGCAGCTTTTTTTTCAGTCTGTCTGATATCTGTATGCTGTTTTCATACTTTTCCTTTAAAAAACGGCCAATTTTTTCAAAGGAGGACATTGTTTTCCAACAAGTTTTCACAGCACAGGATCCAGAAACACCGTGACAACGGCAATCCACTGACATCAGCTTTGCTACAGCCTGAAAGCAAACGGAGAATGACATTTGGATGTGGTCTTTCATTCATTAGGAATACTGCCTGACATCAGTAACACAGAGGTCTCAAAGTATTTAATATTACAGCTGCCGTTGCCATTTCAGTGATGGGGAAGCCAGAGCACGGGAGGATACATGTTAGGAATCAGCTTTCCAACTCCGGACCCCCACTGTGGGAAGCCTGATCTTGACAAGTGCTCTATGTTTGCATTTTGCAATGGTGATAAAGTAGCAATATCAAATCACAATTACGAAAGCTTGTATTTCTGGCTGGCTTTTCATTCTGGAAGATCCTAAATACCTGAATCGACACATCCTGTGTCACTCCTCCTACCGCTGGAATGCAAATGGCCCTTGTGGGCAATAGCAAGGGGAAGCAGGGACACGGCAGGTAATGGCACCATTCCTACGCGAGAGGACATTTACTGGGCAGGTCTATGCCATCTTTTAAGGGTGCCTTGCAGCTACCATCAAGATCACTAAACAACCACAACACAGTCTGTAACTAAAGCCACGGGAATGGCTTGAGGTTGCACAACAGTGTCTGTGCGACCAGCGTGGCTCAACATCTGAAGCAGTGCAACGCATGGCCTTGAGGCGCCTTGGGGCAGACCTGTGTTGAAAGACCAGGAGGATGCCCACGTCTCTGACCTCCATAGAAAATCTATCAAAGGAGCCACTATAGCTCAGCAGAGCTGTGTTCAGCTAAGGTATTCTGGAGTAAATCTCAGGTGCTTCCTACTTACAGGATCAAGCCCTGTTCTTGTAGTTTAGGCATACTAGTAGTATCATGGGTTTCTAGTGTTTCAAGTTGCACAACGGCCCTATTTAACACAATTTGGTAGTTGCACTCACATTACTTCTATAACTTTAAATGTTTTAGCAAAATTTCCACAGTTATTACCGACATTAAAATACCCTTAGGTGGGCTACTTTTCCATGCCCATGCAGATGCAAACACTGGGCTGAATAATAACTGTCTGACCAACAATGGGAATCTGCAGCCTGCATTAAGCTTTTGTAACACTCAAGAATTTTGGCTCCGTTTATACGAGACCAAGCCTCAAAGAACTGGAATTTGTAAACAAGCAGTAACTTTATGTGGGACTGCAATTCAAATAGTCACCAGACAATCAATATAACACTTCCTTCTGGAATATCTAATAGTTATAGTATAAAATTATACAATTAGACTTGTGACGCATCTCACATTATAGTTTGGAAAAGTGCACAGAAAAATCATCACATGCACAGATACAGCAAAAGGACAAGGTATCATCATTTTAGGCTTTTTTTGTTTTACCTTTCCATTAACGTACTCTCTGGAGCCATCCTGTAGACTCATATGAGCCATTGGTTAATGGTGTGGAAAGCCCACGCTACTGTCTTCCATTTTACTAACCTTTTCCCTCATTTTTAATTTCCACAATAAAGGCAATTGGGAAAAGTAACAGAAAAAGTGAATTTTAAATGAATTCATAGTAAGTTTCTCTTTAAACTTCTCATGCAGCAAGGTCAATATGGATTCAAATTATTCTTCTGTGGAGGAACCACTACTTTCCACAAAGTGGGGGAGACAAAAAAAAAACCCAGCTTCATGCTGTTTATTAAAATTCACCCTAAACCTTCACTTACTCCACAGCCCCCACAAATATTAACCACTGTCAATCTATGCCTTTCTCAAACTGTCTTAGAAAAGAAAAACCAGAAAACAATTCTATCTAACACCCTCATCTGGTCTTCCCTCAGAAAGTAGTTTCATTTGTGCCTGTTCTTAAGCCCTGATTCTGCAGTGAGACCAGAGCCCTGAAATGCTGCTGAGCCCTACTGACCCTACGCAAGACTAGAAGTCAAGTCCCAGCCTGCTTATTTGTAGCTCAGGCAGCACAAGTGCCATCCTCAAAGTTTCAGAGCTAGTCAAGGCATGGAGCAGATAAAATGAGCTGTTTCTACCCTATGGGTTAAACTGGGACTTTTCACCATGATAAATGCAGTCACTGAGTCCAACATGGTTAAATCCATCAATTTCAGTGGAAGTTGAGCCCTCCTGGCACGTTCTGCCCCAAAGATGTTGACACAAGCCTGAGCTGGTATTTGCATATAACTCTACAAACATTATTAAAAATACATATGACCAAAGTGTTTGCTTGGAATCACATCTTTGGTTAATGAACAGGACCTATTTGTTGGTAGAGGTTACTACAGAAGCCAAACAAGCAAGGCATTCAAAGAACCATGAGCAAGAAAAAGCAGGTGTATGCCCTGATCTAAAACAGCCATTAGCCTTTGCAAACTAAACCTGGTGAAGTGATGCACCAGTACAGGAGATATTTCCAGGTGCTGTGGATTGCTTTTGGGATTTGAGATTTTTCCCTATCCTGGAAGAAATAAGAATATTGCAACAAGCAGACCCTCATCCCAGAGCACACACAGACTCTTTCAATGGCAAATCAACCAGCAGTAATTCTTGTAGATACTTATCTTCTCTCCTTCACAGGCTAGTTTCTGTTTAATAGACGTGACCTTGTGCTTGTATCTCTAGAATCTATCAATAAGAAAATCACTGCGTAGTCAGAATATGCATCATTAAGATGTAAAAGTGATTGAGGCAGATGAGAATTTGAGATCCAAGGACAGAAAGCCTTTGTCAGAATACAGATTACGTAATAGAATGTCAAGGGAAAGAGAAACACAGTATTGAAAGACAAATTTTACACACAATTTACAGACAGAAGGGATTTAATGGTATTTTCCAATCTCTAATGATTAGTCATTTCTATCATGGCAAGTAACTAGAATCTCAAAGTACTTTGAAACCACATTGTGCTATAAAATGTATAAGGTTACAGACGTAATCCTTGCTCTCACTGCAGTATGCCAGGGTACTAATTAGGGAAGAAACAACAGGGGTAAACTATACAATTTGGCTGGAGGAAAGAAGTGTACTTCCAAGTTTGCTAGAATCAGACACAGTAACATCTGGATGAGGCAGAAGGATACAGAAATTGTCAGGGGAAGCACTGGACATGTCTGCTAGGTGCTAAGGGCAAGTTACCTACACATGAGCAAGTAGCCCAGCAGAGGACACTCAGAGTCTTTCTTTGAGGATAAATTAATGAAAACTAAAGGGAGACAGAGTATCTAAACAGCAGAAACTGATGTTGGAGTCTCAGGCTGATATGAAAATATAAAAACATAGCATATATTAGCAGTGTATAGATCAGATCAACACAAGAACTACAAATGTGGTTGAGTGTGGAAGCACTGAGAACACCCATAGCAGTTACAAACATTTGTGGTTTTATACTGTGTTGCTCAGGATCCTCACATGAAGCTTTGATACAATCTGTTACAGAATGATTTATGGTGTCATTGCAATTGTGCATGACACCCAGCTGCTTGGATGGACACGTTTTCTGGTTGGACTCCAACATATTTTGGGTTGCCTCTACTGCCAGCACAGGGAGCTGGCATCTTGTATTGGCTGATCACAAAACATGCCGCTGGATTTCAGGCTGCCATGTGAACTTTAATGAACAAACTTCCATAGCTGAACATTTGGCAAAACTTAGGGACTAGGAATCTTCTCTTGCTATTTCTTTGCAAACAAAACTAAGAGGGTGCCTTTAGAGCCAAGGCAGCCTTCTGCTGGGATGATCAGTGTGGAACTGAGCTGGATCCACAAGTGTTGTGTTTCGCCTGCCTGAGCTGTTCCTCTTGCCCCTATTGCCACTCGCTGCCCTCAGGCCTGGTGGTACTAGCGCGAGAGCACAGGGTTAAGTGATGAACTAGATATAGTGCTGAACACTGATCTGTGTTAAAAATTAACCTTAAAAAAAAGACCATTTTTAAACTGACTTCCTTTCACTGATCCAATGCAATTAACAGAGGGAGCGGCGTGGGGTGGGAATGTGTGGTTAGAACAGGTGGATGGGTAGAAAGAAGAGACTGGTCTGCAACTAAGGAGAGTGTCAGTGGAATCACAGTTTGTATACCTCTTAATGCCAATGAATGCTTAATAACTCCAAGCTAAGCTGTCCGTTTGCAGGCACTGTTCTTAACTGTGAGACAGGGGCTGCCAGTACTTGTTTTGCAGTGGGAACCGATGCCTGTAATCAAACAGCCTAATTTAAGTCACTGGGAGAAGCGAGCAGGACTGTTTGTGAAGACAAGCACACATGCTACCGGAGGTATAGCACTTAAGAACGGTTGCAGACTGTTGGTGGGTCTGTTACCAACCCGTAAGTACCTGTAAAAATAAACTCTCTGGTGAGCTAACCTCTTTCAATGTGAGAACGCAAGTCCTGCAGACCAAATAAATTACCACGAGTGCAAAACTGAGCAAAGGTTCCTCCACCAGTGAAAGAATATTACTACAGTAATACTCAACCTATAGTGCTTGACTCCCCTCATCCTTTAATTTAAGGAGCAGAGGTACCGAACTCACATATGCCCATCTAGGTATACTGAATATTACAATGCTAAAAGATGAGGAATGTTTTTCTTGTGGCAGAATAAGGAGTTAAAACTGGATCTTCTGAGGTTCAGGTTAATAGCCTAAACAGTGGACAACTCAGCCAAAGGATCCTTACTGTTTTAAAATTGATATATGTTGGATTTAACTATGAGATGTAGAAATGTAAAATAGCATTTTGTACAGAAATGGGAAAGCAACAAGAGAATTCTGCACATATCAGTTCCATTCGTAACTCCAAACAAACACAGAAGTATTGCCCCTGGAAGACTGCTTTTGCAAGACACAGAAGCAGAAACACGATAGTATTTATTACAAAAGGTCATAAGGCACGAAAATATATTGCGAAACATCCTTCTTGTAAGCCCCAAAAGATGAAGGTCAACATTTTCCAACATCTCCTAGTTAAGGATTTTGAAGCTACAAAAATTGAGAGTTCTGCTAAACTTCACTTCAGCTAGTATCGCTGATAGAAATCCCAAGTACCAACAATAAACATTCTCTTTCACTCTGGGCAGTAGTCAAAATATTTGCCTTATCCTACAGTTTGCCATTAAGTTACAAAATATTTATGCATGGAAGCTGGCTAAATACTCTGCATATTTTCTTCAAAGATAATGAGCAACAAATACGCCATTGACACAAAATCAGCGAAATAAGGATCTTCTGGCCTTTCAGGCTTGCAGTCAATGTTTTTTTTGAAAAAAACACAGTAAAGGGCCTTGGAAAAGGAATGAGCATATGTATCGTGTGCACCAAAAGAGCCTGTGACAGAGTATTTTGAGAGCCTTATTGGTAGAGCTCAGTATTATGGAAAGCCTGAAATCCTGAAAGTACTCAAGACCTGACAGATTCTTTTGGGCTGGATTCTACCATATTCCCAGAGACTGACAGCCTAGTCTAAAACTCTGCTTTCAGGAAGTTATGTATAGTAAGAGGTACCACTCAAAAAGAAGAGTAACAGAAGATACTACAGTTGCATGACATTAAAGATGTGGACTCAGAATCAGTTATATTTTCATGCATATAACCAGCATCTAAGATAAGCAGGATCCTGTCAAAAATACTGTTCATGGAAAATGAAGACTTGCTTAACCACATCCTCCAACCCCGTGCAGCTTTAGCTCACTCTTTGAAAATACGGTATCTTCAACTGAACGCACTCTTCCCCTTTGCCAGTCAGTCCTGTCCCCGCGACGTAGGTGGCCCACCTGTCTGTGTGACCGCTACAGGTGAGATCAGGGAATTGATCTATGTTTAAAGAAAAGTTTCTCTTCTACGTTTTCTCTCTGTGTGTGTGTGTGCATGTGAGGTTTTAAAGCTGAACAGTTCCTTGGTACAGTTCACAGAGCAAGACCCCAGACAGATGTGCTGGCACACCTGCAGGAGTGAGTGATGAGCATCAAGGATGGTGCTGGAAGACCATAAGTGAATACAGTCACTGAAGACAAAAGGACAGCAAACTGCTGCTGCTGCTGCTAACACAGAGGTAGAGGCAGACAAGAGAACAGGGTATCAAAGGGACCTGTGTCGCTGTCACCTAAACACAGAAATCACATCTGTTTCTCTTTGAAGCTCTCCTGGAATCTTGCACTCTTCTTCCCTACAGTTTGACTGTCAACCTAATCCAAGAAAATGGCACTCTCTAATGACAAACGAGTATTAAAATAAAAATTCATCTCTGTACTGTATATTAAAAATCACAAAATTAAGAGACATAATTTTATGGAGATTATTATCTCTTCCCTTAACTATCTCTGTCTACAAACATGGTAAATGACCCTTTGTTCTTTCCCTAAGGAAACACATCACTTAATCTTTTGTTCTTCTTATTAACGTCCCCTACTACACAATACCAACCACCTTTCCTTGGAGATGATTTAGCTGACTGGCATCTAATTAAACTCACAATAACTCTTCTCAGCATCCACTTAGTTTTAGTTTCCTTCTTCTACTGCAGTCCTGAAAAGGGCCAATGTCCCTGAAATATTTTCTGGTTTTCCAACTATATAACTTAATTGAATTAAATATATTACCTTGTAAACTGTAAAAATTGGTTTAAATTAAAAGTTTGCAATGATACCACCATGGCTTTTATGATGGCTTACTACGGCTATTCCCTGTCTATGGCTGATAGGAAAGTGTTTTTTTCAGTAAAACCCACTGATGCTGCTTCTGGCTGCAGGAAATTACTGAGTCCATCAATATGGGTAGTCAAAACCAGAGGGTCTCCATTTCTTTTCTTCGGTTATAGCTATGTCACTGAACAGAACAGATTTAAAGTATTATGGGACCAGGGAGAGCCATTAAACACTTACGAAGTTAAAAACTCCAAGGTAAAGCAGAGAAACTAATTTTAAAGCAGGAACCAGAATCCAAGTCTCTGCCCTTCCAGATGTAAGCCCCAAGCACGAGTTTACAGACTCACATCTCTCTATATTGGCTGTTTCTGCCTCAGTTTATTCTCTCCTGCACAACAGGACAGGGGGACCCAATTTTACCCCCCTCACACACACACATTTCCTCTGCCACCGTGGGTTTAAAGTCCTTTGGGCTGAAGAAGAGCTATCCAGTCTCCACTCCTCTGACGAACACCCTAACCAGTGAGCTACTTTAAAACAGAGGTGCTATTTCCATCCCATCTTTTGCTCTCTGAATGACTCTAGACTTCTGCTCCCAGATGCAGACCCCAGGCTGTGGATGGGTAACGGTGTCCAGTCTGCCTGCTCATTCAGTATTAGAGGGAATTAAAAATACAGGTCATGATAGTAACAGAATAATCAGTGAAAAAACTCCGAATGAAAAAAACTCCATTATGCTGATAACAAGGCTACTTCAAGTTTGCAGCAGAATATCAAATATCCATTTGAGAGTACTCTGCTTAGCACCCCAGATCTAATTCTTATTCTGTGATTTTATTTTAACCTGTGAAGTTTAGTTAGTTAATTAGATAAAACCAGCTCTGATTCTGGGTTTGTACCCACTTGCTTTGGCAGTGTTAGTGCGGTGCTTGCCATTGGCCCTGTCTGTACCTGCAGTCAAGGACAGGACTCATTTGGTTGATGCCATTTTGCCAATGAATCCGAACAAGCAATTGCTGCCTTTTCTGAATGGTGACACATACCTGCCTCCCAGCCTCATTGTTGTGCAGGTTCATCGCTGCCAGTCCGCTCCCGCTTTTGCCCGTTACATTCTTAATGGGCACATCCAGGAACTTTCTGCTGAATGACATTCCGTAGTGGATATCGTCGGAGCAGCCGCCCCAGTGCCAGCCCTCGCTGGCCGAGCCGCCGTGCCGCAGGTTCGTGTCGCAGGAGCACTCAGTCATGTTTCCTGCGCTGCACGATCGCGTCACCGAATGCACGAGGCCAGCTGAGGTCACTGCATATATGAATGCGGTCTCCTTTGTGCCTACAAAGCAAGGCACGAATATGTTACTTCATCACTCCCTCTGATTACCTTCCTGGCGGAGCTGTAGAAAGCGATTTTACAAGCCAGACTATTATTAAAAGCGAACAGTTACAAGTTTAAAGTCATCACAGCTTGGTCTGTAGAATTAACTTGTTTAAAGCAGTGGATATTCACATCCAAAAAAGACTTCAGGGCCGTTTCATATGACCATGCTATTAATGGTACTGTTTCTGGCTGCTTGTACCATGCGATTTTTGGTAAATCCTTTCTAAATCTGGTTGGAACTTTATTTGCCCTAGAAACTTTCAAGCCAATTAAGTTTTAATAAATAAATAAATAAATAAATAAATGAAACCCCAAACAAACCACACCCCAAACCCATTACTCTTCACTCTGCTTTTCACTATTCATATCGATTTGAAGAAGAAGAAAAGGTTGTTCAGATCTCGGAGGAGGAACCTGAAGCTGTCACGATCCTGGGTTACTTTGGTATAGGGCCAGAACTTACCTCATGCTAAATTTAGCCAACATTGAGGTTCTTCTGACTCACAAAGGTTGCAAACAGCCCCAAGAATCTTAAACCAGGCAGAAATGGGGATGGCACGAGAATATTTAGGCCATATGCTTTTCCTAGAATAAGTTGGCCATGGGAAAGACAGCAGTATAAAAAGCCTTTAACTGTTCCTGTTATACCTCAGAAGTATCACAGAGGGACCTGCCTGGGCCTCTTAAGCCAGTCCCATACTCCGAGACGTCTGGCATGTGTCACGGATCTTTAAACCCTGTTAAGCAAGGTATACTCTCTAAGCAAACCAAAAATCAATGCCTGGCCATTAACTGCAGCTAAAATTTCACTGTACTACTTTTCACTGTTGTAAAAACAACTTGTTATTTCCAGTCTCCCAAGCTCCTGCTCATGGACATGAAAGTTCCTGTTTGTTTCTCCCGTTCGTACTAGTCTGTGGAGCTGGTACCATCAAAAAATGTTTCCGCAGGACATACTAGTGAAGCTTCATGGGTTAGCAGTGTCACTCGTTTATAGGTCTGTAGGAAGAGTCCTTCCCATCAGACAGAAGGACTAACATACAATACATATGGCTACATATAGTAGGGTAAGCTGCTCCCTGGTTTTTTTTGGTTTTTCTTTTTTTTTCCTTTTCTTTTTTGGAATATGCATCACTTCTTATTGCTCATTTTACGTCCTCATGGTTATTATTTGAGGTTTTTTCACTATTATCTTCTAGTATGAAGTGAAGATTGCACAAACACAAAATGAAGTACTACAATATTTAAGTTCACATCAACGGCTATGCCGAAATCATTGAGCGCTCAAAAGAAACTTGCAGGATCAAGACCTTTGATACTGCCGTTTGATACAAAGAAGACATCCGTGTTTCAGTGTAAATTTCAGCAATTCCATTATTAGTTCACGCAACGAAAGCAGCTTTGGTCTTGCCGTGCTGAGCAATACTGCCTGACTGAGCACATATGATACACTTTAAAGTAATTTACGTGGCTTTTGGTGCTGTGAGCAGATTTTTACTCGCAATCAAGTGACCTTTTTGAAATACTACGTGTCATTACCCCACTCATTTAGTAATTATGACATAAGGGGATAAACCCTACATCGGTCTAAGAATAACAACATTTCAACACAGTTAAGTGGATCTAGTTGAAGGCACCGTCATCCACAGACGCGTTAAGCAAAAAATTACAATAAGCAACAATAATTTTGGAAAGACAATGGCAGGTTTTGTCTGCTCGGTGCATTTCGTGTACCTGTGTCAGCCTCCCGGGGCGGATGCGGTACCCGCCCTCCAGGGCGGCACTCCTCCGCCCGGCTCTGCCCGCCGGGACGCCCGGTCCCCCGGCCCGCCCCTCCGGAGCCCTCCGGGGAGCGGGG
>WEKW01029672.1:25730-58259 GCA_013389905.1 Sula dactylatra
TGCCCCGGCCGGGAGCGGGGGAGCTGCCCGGCGGCCCCTCTGCCCCGCCGCCCCTTTCCTCCGGCATGAAACGCCTGCGAGGGGTGCTGGGGGGGGCCGGGCGCGCCGGAGGGGGGCTGCGGGCAGGGCAACCTGGAGGGCTGCGGTGATTTCAGCCCCAGAAAGAAGAGAAGGCACAAAATACTGATGTTAATAAACCGTAAACATTCCCCGCGCGTTTTATTCGAATTTCCTAATGCTTTAGTAGCGCTAAGTAACCGGCTCCAGAGTCGGCACCGGCAGCCAGTAGGACAGCATTTGTCCGCTCCTGTTAACTTCAGTGACAGACTCTCATCAACTACTACCTTAATAATTGTTAGCTACTCATTTTACACATTAAAAGCCAATGAGTCAGCTAGCACCTGATAAAGAGCTGGTGTTGGTACTCTGGACTTTCAGGTCCTCTTTGATCACAATATATTGCTGCTTCCTTCTGTGTAAGTGAAACACCTGCACTAAAAATAATCTGGGTGAAATGGCAGCTCTGTAAAGGCTTTGATTTGACACCGTTGTAAATTAGCAAAATAGCTCTTGTTGACTGACAATGGCTCTAAGTGAAGAGCACAATAAATCATCTCAAATGGCAGATGTACGTTTTTGAGAGTACAACATGTAGAGAAATAATCACGTAAATGTGGTGTTCCCCCTGTCTTTTTCCCCATGGATATGCTGAGATATTTTAAGAGCACAGGCTGTGGTACATTTAGATCTATAAAATTATGGCTCCTTCCTACTTCGTGCTCATTTGCCTGTTCTTAAAGGGTCTCCAAAGCACCACCCATTCTGGGCAGATGCCGTATGACCCCACGAGCTATTTAAACCTTCTGATACAGCTTGTTTTCTCTGTTCTGAATTGTAGTCTGGAGAACATCTGCTTGTGGTTGCAGAGGAACTTAGTCCAGAGTGAGGGAAATGGATGGAGGACCACATCGGGACACATAGAACTGGCCATGAAACAGGCCTGAACGAGCCAAAACTGTGTGGGCTGTGTCAGAGAATTATCTAATTATTCCAGGACACATGGTTCGTTTTATCCTCATTGCTGCTTCCTGGTTCCACCTACTACAGTTAATTCAAAGCCCTGGTCTAGCAGCCTTGATCTGCTTCTTGATCTGCTATATGCATTTATCATCCACTCTGAAATTACTTTTTCTTGCCAGTTCTTTTAACAGGGTTCTTCTCTGTGGTTTGTTTGGTTTTCATTTTTGAGGTTTTTTTTTATTATTATGGAGCTTTTCGTCCTCAATTCTTATATGTGAATTTTTCTCTAGAAGCTGCAGTCTTACATGCTGATAACAACGTAAGATTTAAATTAGAAAAATATTGATTTTAAAAATTGCAATCCTATTTGTAGCATATTTTATATATGATACCATAAATAAATTACCTCTTTGCTGGGTTCCCATATGCTGGGATCTGATTTTGTCCACATTTTTTTTCCGCAATAACCATTAAGTAGTTAGGAACACACTTTGATCATATGCACTCGTGTAAAGTGAAACAGTTGCAACTTGGAGGGCTGACACTAAAAAAAATAATATAAATTGTAAGGGACTTCAACCTCTAGCAGCGACTGGAAGCAAACTGCATTTTTCCATGACCATCTGATTTAAAGAAGTTTGGATTACTATGTATTTGTGTCCTAATCCCCCATCTGCCTCTCTTCCCATCTGTTTCCCTTACAACCACTCCCCCATTGTCTGCAGCCCCTGCACCTCCTCTCTGGCTGTTGCAGCCTGGTTCGCCCCCAGGTCCCCCAGCCTCTTCCCTTCTCCTGCCTCTCAGCTTCCCGTCTGCCATTTACACCATCTCTCTTCTTTATTCCCTCCAGCAGTATTCTCCTCTCTGAGCAAAAGTAGCACATACAGGAGTATTTCTATATAGGAGTGTCTCTATGGACTAGAGCTATATGTGTGCATACAACTCCGTTGGCTGCTAGGAAAGGAAGGGCAACCAAATTACTTTGCAAACTATGTGCTTTGCAAACCTGCAAAGGGACATGAGATTTGGAAATGCCTCGCTGATCTGCCAAAATGTATTGAAATTTGCCAAACCTTTCTAAAGTCCGTGATACTAATGAACTGGTGCTTCAGAGCCCTCTATGCCTGCAGACCGTTCACCCCACGACAGACAGCTATGTGAGTGTGATGCAGAGACAATGAACCAGAATCCAAACCAAGGTCAAGTGCCAAGCCTCCGTGATCAAAATTTAGTATGAATCAGGGAAGATAAATTAGACTTACTGCTTATCTTACTTTCTCTGGCCAAGGTGGGGCTGTCTGTGGCTATTCATACTAAAATCTCCATTTTTCTTCTATTTTACAGAGAAGACAATAAATTGTTATTAAAAGAAAAAAGAAAGAAAGGTGTCTAAGCTGAGTGGTGTTTCCTGACTGGACATTTACTGATTTACTGTTTAATGGTGATTAAGTACACAATCAGTTACAGTTATGGATTTTTTTTTTTTTGATTCACTGTTAGATAAAGAAAAATACTGTTGTGCAGAATCTGAGTGAATAAGCAGATCACTCACAGATAATTTGCTTCAGAGGTAGACCAATTATTTCTTTAAAAAGTTAGTGGCTAGTGTTCTCACTATAGTCAAGGTCTGCCATCTTATTTACTATTTACATACAAAGTTAAAGACTCTTAACTTTTCCTACACAAGTCACCACTTCTGAAAGCTTGGTTCAAATTATTTTCCCTCTCCTGGAAGTTCTGATGCCCAGCAGAGATATGAAAAAATCAATACACCACAGCAGACTGCATTATCCCACCTATACATAGGGGCCCTGCTGACCAATGGGGGCATTATCCCCTTATCTTGAAAAACCGAGCAGAGATAAACCTGCCTTCCAAACAGAGAAATCTTCCATATTCTCTAAATCAGATTATCCCTTAAGCTATGGAATTTATCAGGTCTGATGACCAAGCACAAATTCTATACTTCTAATGCAACAAATGTGCTTGCAATCCATCTCAGTGCTTGCCTGCACAGTGATGCCCATCAGCCCTGGGAGCTGGCTCTGCCTTGAAGAAACTGGAACCACGTCAGTATTAGGTGTGGTCATCAAGGGCTGGATGTGTTGTTTGTCACAAACTCTTCTGAGGAAAGCACTCAGGCTGTTTTCGGAGATCATGTGCCAGCAGAGCCTTGAAGTAAGTGTAAAGGTCACTGTCAGCAGCTGTGAATTGCTATGTGCTCACTTATCAGTCACACAGTCAGTGCGGGGCAATACCCTGATAGCACAGCGGTATTGCAGTTGTCCATGCACAGCTCTGCACACTGCCAGGGTTACTGGAAATTGATAGCATGATACTGCAGCATCTGCAAACCAGGCTTGTGCCTTGGGAGGCCTGACTCAGCCCAGCCGTCCCGTGCCTCTTTTCTCTGCCTCCATTCCCTTCCTCTTCGGCTTCACAGTGCTGCCTGTGTGAGCCACCTTGCTCGGGCAGTGGGGAAGGGCTGGAGGCAAGCTGCACTTGCATCCCGCTACCCAGCAAAGCAGTGTTGCCTGAGCAGAGCTCTTGCATTGTGGGAGCTGTGAAAGTACCGTACCCTCAGCGAGAAAGGATGTGAGGAGAGATGTGCACTGAGACCCCAGACTTCAGGGCAGGGCTCCTTACTCTCCTGGTACAGAGCTCCCTTACGCTGCAGCATGTCTCTATGAGCTGGCATCTCAGCAGACAAGCCTCAGGCCCTTGATAAGCTCAGGCTAGTAGTGGAAGGGAAGTTAGAGGGGAAAAGAGAGATGCCCCTTTTCCCATCCCCCGAGATCTCCATCTGCCTCTTGTCCAGAGGTTTAGTATTATTGCTGTGCCTAGTGCTATTTTTCATCTTAGTATGTACAGCCTGAAAGTACAGACGTTCGTTGCTAATTTAGACCTGGCACACTGAGTTCACAAATGACTGGGACAGCAGTTAAAGTGCATGCAGTAATGACATGGTGGCAGATGGAGACCTCGCAAACAGGCCTCACAAGCGTGAAATGATTCCGAAGCTACCCCTTAATATTATCTTTATCATAGCTGCACAACTCAGTATATAGAACCGCATTCTCTATGTTCATGGATATGTAAAAAATGGAGAAGTAGGACTTAGAAGGCAAGGAAAGAGCAGACCTCTCAAAATCCCTTCTATTCCTTACCAAAAAATACAGAAGAAAGCTAGTGTAGCCTCCAAGTAAGTTCGCTGGAGCCCATAACTCCAGTGACAGTTGCTAAAGCAATTACTGAGCCGATCTCCTGGCAATCTACATCAATTGGTGATGCACTGCCAGAAAGTCAGGGCTGAGGAAGAAAGGACTCAGACTGACTCTGGGGTCTGCTGTTTCTCATGGTCACAAATCTGGAGACAGTATCCTGGACTCACAGATATTTACATGAGCGCTTGAGATCTGCTCATATTGTGGAGGATCCTGGAAGTAGATACGGGTTTCTTCTGAAGCGTTGCTGGCAAATTCTGTTCCCTGACATGGACAGTCTAAATGCAGGTATTTTCCAGAGTTACTCCAGAGAGATGTTTTTGGCATACTGATATTAAGCAAAATGTGTCAAGGGAATGCTGATAAGGCTACAAAGTGTAACTAAGAGGGGTGTGAAAGATGCGGAAAAAAATCCTCTTTTAAATTCTGATTTCACCCACCACCTACTTACTACTAAAAATTAAAATCACTAGTAAAATTGTATTTGATAACAGTGCAACTTTATGCCATCAATGAATTTCCCTGATTGTTTTGAGGAAGAGAGGAAATGCTCTAGGAGATGTGTGAGTATGAAAACCAAAATCTTTCACTGACATGAAGTTTGCTTATGTTTTTCATCCTACTTAAAGCAGCATTATTTAAACTTATTTTTTGTTTTGTATATAAAGTGTATGAGATTAGAGGAGGATTGGTGGACTGGCTGATGTTGCAGGACTTCTAGGAGGTAATTATGGAGTTTGGTGAAAAAAGTAGCTCAATTGTGTAGAAGAACCCAAGTGGCTTCAGTGGAGAGGGGAAATCTGGAAGTCTTGTTTAGCTTTTAAATCAGGCTCCCCTGAGGGTGTAACACCACTGCTTTGTTGCCGCATGTGGAAGCTTTATACAGAGGTTCCTGAGATAAGCAGGATAAGATATTCCACCTGTGTGTGTGTGTGTGTGCGCGCACATGCATTGCGTGCACAGAAGCAGCATGCTCCCAAGCAGGTTGTTGTATTTTAGATATACAACATGTAGAGGAAGGGGGGGGGAGCTGCTCCCCTAAAAGCAGCGCAACTCAGTACATATTCCTGCCCCAGCTGCTAATTTGTGTTAACACTTTCCACGCAACTCTTTTAGAGCAACAATTTTGCTATATCTCATAATAGCGACGTGATTCACACGTACAGAATTATTGCCATCTTGTGATGAGAGAACTAAGTTTCAGAAAGATATTTAATTTGCTGGAGTCAGGTGGCACATCGTCATCAAAACCACAATTAGGAGTTTTTCATTGCTAATTCATTTCCTAACAAATTACTTACCCTTTGAGTGAGAATAATGACAGAAACAGAAGAATCTACTCTGTAACTGCCATAACCTAAAGCCAGCGCTTTATATTCTCATTCATCAAGGTACAGATGTGTGCTTAATCCATACAGCATTTGGTCCAGCCATCAGACTACTCGCTTCATATGTGTGAATTTACCTACAAGGCCAGTTTCAAAAGGAGGAAGCTCAGGAAGAAATGGGAGGGAACGGTATTGTGTTGACAGCCACGGGATGCTTGTAGCTACCTGCTACCTGCGATGTGGTGGTGATAGGAAAGAATGAAAGGCCTAATTTTTCCAGTTCACAGTCTTTCAAGTTATATGACAACATTTAAAAAAATCCCATGCACAGGATTCAAATAATTCATTACCCACCCTTTCTCCCAGTTTCAATTATCTTACCTGTTTCAGTGCATTAATTTCATCATTTCTGCCTCAGCATTTTTCCTTTAGACCCTCAATAATCCTTGCTTCATGTCTTGCCCCATTCCCACTTAGCACTTTTTGGACTGATAAAAATAATAAAAAAAAGGAAAAAACATACAGTTACGTCCTGAGTAATCCAAGGCCCATGTAAAATTATATCTCTTCATTGGTAACGAGCACAGCAGATGTTAAAAACGAAGGTGCAAGAAACTCCCTAGTAAGAAGGTTATCTGTCCCTTCATAAAGGTTCGTTTTAATGTGAAATGGTTACAGGTTGCCTTGAAATAGCAGGTTTTATAACACTTACAAAATTTTTGATTGGGTTAACTGATAAACATCAAATCCTTCTTTGCATCTCACTAAATTTTACCAAACCAGTGTTACACGTTACCTGTTTCCTGAGCCACCTTCTTACTTCCTCTCCTTAGTGGTCCCTCCTTCCCTCTTTCTAACATGTTTTTTTTGGCTGGGCCTAGCGCTGGAGTATTTGAACCCACTTAAACCTTTTAGCACCATTGTCACAGAGAGTCCTTCAGCTTTGGAAATCTTACCCTTGTTATATCCCTGCAGCTGTGATATTTATACACTGTTGCACGAGGCAGGGTGGTTGTGGTTTTAAATGTGTGTAGCCGCAGGCAAGGTGCCAAAGTCTACAGGGTTTAGGCTGTCCCCAACTAATTGAACTCTCTCCTAAACTGGTGAGTTATCAAAGTAGCTGGGGTTTGACATCTCAGCAACCTTGTAATAGCATAGACCTAAATCATGTGAAATTTAAAGCCGATGGGGATAAAAGGGAATTGTTTAGATTGTTTGGGGATGTTTCTTGTGTTTTTATGCCCTTCCCACACATAGTTTCTTATTGTGCTAATAATTATTTATTTGACTCTTGTCTTTTGAGATGTTTGAGTGGTTGAACAGCTGCAAAAATCTCCAGTGTCCACCAGTGAAAATGGGGTTAGTGTGGAGCTTGAGCATCTATAATTTCCTCTACTCATGTGAGCAGAGGGGAGTATCCCTTAGCACAGGATGAGCAGTAGTAAACGTGCCTTGGGATTCATCTGGGAGAGTAGGGCAGGGCACCCTCCACCCCAACCCTGTTCAGGAGCTAGTACGGACAGTGTTTGCTAGGAGAGGCAAGCGGAAGGTACGTGGTCTGATATTGCCCTGGAGGGTCCGGGTGATGCCAGGACTCCATAAACACCAGCAGCTCTGAAGGAAGAGTCTCAGGCCCTTCAAAGTGCGGTGGCTAATCCTGACCCCGACAGTGGAGTCAGGCAATTTGTCACTCCCTCTGCCTTTCCTCACCCATCCTGCAGAGACACGGCTGCTGCCCGGAGGGCTGGGGTCTCTTGCCGGTTGCAGTTCCTGCGGTATGTGAAAGATTCCCCAGATGAAGCGTAAAGAGCTCACAAACACAGCTGTAAAATTAAGTGCTACGGTGCCATAAATATCTGTTTTTAATAGCACACACAGTATTAAGTTTCTCTCTTGAATGAACAATTTATTTACAGCCTCAACACCAAGTTAATGACTTATTCTGTCTAGAAACTAAGCATATTTATATAGTTTCAATATGCTCATTGCAAATGCTTTCAACCCTCATTAGTGCTCAGAAAATTCAATTATCTTGTGATTCAGAATTTTCCTGCCCTTTAGGTAGTGAAGGACAACGGGTAGGACCATCAAGTCTTTTAATTTCTCATTTGTGTAAATATTAATCTATTTTATTTCCTAAGTATCCTCAGCAGTTGTGGTAGAATTTATTCCATCTCATCACTCTGCCCCAGCTGTGCTTGGCACTTTTGTGTTTGAGAGCCTAACAGGTGCTTCATTACTGTTGCTGAATTTTTTTATATCTATGGCTATTTCTACAGAAGTGATTAGGAAATATGTTTGGATAATGAAATTTGAGTGTAAGCTATATATGATTATTCAGAATTGCTTTCCAGTGTCAGACATCCCATTATCTGTGTTTTAATGGAACACACACCCTCTTCAGCCGCCCCCTGGGGTATGTTATCTGCAAGGGTCCAAAGAGAGTCCATTCATTCATGGACAAACATCACAGTGATATACAGCAGGCCTGGTCCAACACCAAAAAAAGAAGGGCAAATGAGCCTGTTTTCTGGAAATTACTATCGCTATCTTCACCTCATCTTGTGTTTTCCAAGGCTTGTTACACTTCTTTAATACCTGTTGGAGCAAAGCGGAAGAAAGTGATAGGGGCTTTCTATTTTTATTACCAGAAAGTTGACTTGGTTAGCATGCAAATCCAGTATCTCTGTGCACTTCTTGTCTATCTAAACCTCAGGCTATCCAGGATACCACAGTATGCTGGCCAATAATATAGGTGATTCAATAAGAAAGATTTGCAGACTGACTCGGTGATATTTGGCTTGTGTTTCGAAGTACAACTTAACAGACATGTGATTAAAATCTTTCATGATTGTAGAGAAAGCTTGAGTGTGTGATTCAGGTGCAAAAATATATGAGAGAGAACTCAATATATTTTTGTTTATTGTAGCTGTCAGAAATGTTTTATTATCATGGTTCTGAAGCACTGATGTATTATTTTTATTTTTACATTTGAGAATGAAAAAGCTATTGTTAGCAGTGCCAACAGTAATGTCTCCATTAATGTTCTCCTTCTGGTAAATGTAGAAATTGAGATGTAAAAATATACTGACAGGGCCAAAACAAAAATATAAACTGAATTTGAAGGAGAGAGAGTAAATAATTTTCACTTATCTTTACCAGTAAATACGATGTGTACGGTTATAGAAACTGGCAATAGCAAAAACTAATGCAGCATAGTTAGAAGGGAAGCCTAAATAAAAAATGTTAAGTGAATCATATGTATTCAAAACGGAGAGGAACGTATTCTCAGATCTGGTTATAAAAAACCCCAGAGCTTGCAAATACTCCATATGGTCTCTATTTTATATCTGTCACTACATTCAAGGAATAAATGGCACTATCTGTACAGTATAAATAAAACAGAAAAATAAATGTCTGCTGAATCAAACTATATCAGACCATATTTATGTCATATAAACTTAACAGTAAGCATCTACTGGATCAGACCCCTGCAGCAATATCGGAGGACAAAGTTTCATTGTGGTATTTGTGGCTATGGAGGGTCTGTGTATTAACTTTAAATTTACCTGCCTTACAAAAATAAGCAAACTGGTTTTAAAAAAAATAATCAGATGTAAAAGTAATCCCTAGCTGCAGAATCTGTGAGTTTCAGAAAGTGTCCAGGAGCTATGGAAACAACTTTTTTATAGAACTAAGCTTTAAGACACTTAAAGCTGTATGCTGAGGTGATGTGTTACAAGGTAAGACTGCTTTACAGTAAGACCCCTGAGACCACTTACACATGTGTGAGTGTGAGAGTTGGTGCAATTTACTCACCAAAATCCCAAATCTGCTATGTTACAGGAATACAACTCCACCTATTTAAATCAGGGGGCTCCACCTCACAAACACAAAACTTTCCTTCCTTTAGTACGCTGTCACTGTATTAGGATCAACTGAAAAGGAGGATGTGGCTGTGTAAATACACCACGTCATTTCACCTATACAGGCATGGGGGGTGGAAGATAAAAGGGTGGGTACGACACATTTCCATGAAAATAGAGATTTAACGAAATTCTTGTGCTGGCGAGCAAAACAAGGGAGACGAAGGAAGAGGTGTCTCTTGTAAGAGATTATGGAAAACTGAAATGCATTCCGACCTTACTTTAACTTTCATTTTCTCACAACTTTTGCTTCTAACAGATTTTAGTCACGCGGTGGACCCCAGTTGTAAAGGGAAGGAGTCTCAGCTCAGGAGAGGCGCGCTGAGTCCAAAGGCTTGCTAAGATGTGGGGGTTGTTGTAAGTCAGCTGTACAGCTTTCTCTGACCTTCTGAGGAAAGAACTGTGCAACTTGCCCTTTCTGTTCCCTGGCAAGATAGTCTGTAATCCTTATGAAAGTGGCTGCTGCAAGGAGTCACATCGGCTCACAAAACCTTCACCATTTTTCCTCCAAAACAAAGCTGATGGAGACCACAGCTTCACCAGCTGAGAACTGAACGCTAGTCAGCAGGCTAAGGTGGTGTGTGGAGACCAGAAAAATGGGCTTGATCACTTGTCTGTTCACAGACGGGGCGGGGGGAGATGGAAAGCATGGAACCCCATGAGAAGTAAGGCAAAATAATGGAAGTGGCAAAGAAAGGCTGAAAGGTTTTACAAAGGAATATTCAGTGAAAGGCAGGAAAAGTAAAAGGCTGGGAATGCGTTTGTAATAAACAGGAATTATTTGTTTGCAGGACTCATCAAGGTGAGCCAGGAGAGCCCATGAATTGCTTGCATGCAGTCATGGTCATACAGAGCAGTGTGTGCATCCAAGTAAACATGAGCAAATCTGAAGAACTTTGGGCTTCAGAGGTTTGTCATTTTCTGGCTGTTTGGTACCCCTTTTTGGGGACCGTTTCAAATAAAAATGTGAACAGTCGGATGGAGGAGTCTAGATATGAGGAAAAGGACCTGGGTAGTTGGTGCACATGTTGGAACTCTGTGCAAGACACTAATACCAAACAGCATTATCTACATTCTTGACTAGATAGCTATAAAATGTTTACGGATCTAGGAAACAGGTCCATTAATAGCAGTTGAATATGTGGCCATGATAGAGCATTTGCTTAGATGCTTTCATAGTAGTTGTCTCTAAATCTGTCAACAGTAACCTGGAAAGATACTAAGCACTTCTTCAAAAGTAATAAGATATAATGCCTGAACAAGCCAGGATCGGACCTCAGATTTCTGTCTATTGAGTATAGATTGCACTGCCATTAATATTGTTGTGTGGTGAGAAAATCCTCCAAATATTCCATCTGAAACTAAAAAAAAAAAATAAGGCTAGGTTCCTCAATATTACTTGATGAAAGATTTTAAGACACAAATAGTGAAAAAACTATCAGTGTTGTGTCATAGCATTTTTGCCAGAGCCCTTGTAAATCAAGCCTTGATTTTTCTTTCATTTTATATTGAAGTGAACTGCCACTTGGACATTAGCAACTGAACTTTCACTTCAGTAAATTGTCTGTGGCTGAATTACTGTCAATTTACTTAAATGTGCCAAATCACTTTTGTTCCCGTCAGTTCTCCTTACCCGGATCTTCTACACTCTGTGTAGAAAGCCTTTGCCCAGCAGAGGCCGTGACAACCTTGAACCAGGGAACAAACAGTTAGTGTGGTGTTTTCACCTGCAAACATCCCAGAAAATGTGTGGCCAGAATGATGTAAAGGGGCAGGATCATCCCAACTTCCCCAAGCCCCATAAGGAGGCAAAGCCTTGGTTATGGTGGAGAGAGCACGGCTAGGTCTTACACTCCCAAATGGAAGAAATTGAAACAAGGCCATGGCAGGGAGAACCTCTTCAGGACAAGAAAAGTCTTGCTAGATGTGCAAGTGCTGCCCTTGACTGGTGTACAGTCCTCCGTCACTTTGCTTGGGGTGTGCTAACTGTGCCGACTCTCTCCCAGTAGCTGCGGGACCGTACTCCATAGTGTTGTGATAGTGGTTCTGTTATTCGAGCAATGATACCTTACAGGCAGGTCAGCACACCTGAATTGACCTTCCCACAGACAAAACACAGCTTTTTCTGGAGGGTATCAGTCCAAACTAGAAACAACTGTGAACTTGGGGGACAAATAATGACTAAATGGTTGATATTCTATCCCTCAGACCCTAGGAAAAACCCCGTTGCCAGGGTTGGAACAGCACTGACAATGGTGTGCCCAATGCAAAGTGTGGTAATTGTCTTGCACAAAATGTGTGGTGCTGTTGAGACAGCCTTTACTCCAGACTGACTCCTGTGGAGCCACAGATCACTCATTAAAATGACTTGCATCTCTACTGAATTTTAATTAAGGAAAGTGTGAGGATCAGGTGTTAATTCATTTTATAGACTCATTATAGTCCCTAGGGACACTGTAAGCACAGTTAGATATAGCTACCGAACATTTAGATGTTCCTGATATTGAGTCTTTTTGTCTCGTTTACAGACCTGTATTTGTAGAAGGTATTTATTCATATTAATTTAAGGATATTGCTTTGAAGCCAGGAATTCAAACCCCAGGAGCTGCAGAAGAAGTCCATCAACAGGACTTCACTGGGGAAAGATGCTGTTTCTGCCTGCAGTTAACTTGTGGAGAGATTGTCATCTCCATCCTGCCTCCAGCTCATCTTTTGCCTTTCCCTTCTATGTCTTCAGGGATGCTACCATTCATCTACTGGCATAGCTGCTATCTAATGGCTGCCCAGCCCAGATCATCTGAAATTGCCCAGGTTAGTTTACACGCTTTAATTCACAGAGGTCTCTTCTAGCCTATATTGTTTTGAGTGAACTGGGTTAGAGAGCAATTACATGAACAGCCATAAACTACAAAATAACAGGGCAGTAATGTTGGGGGTGTGTTTGTGTGTGTAAGGCATGGAGAGATGCTCAGAGCAGTAAATTCTTCATAGAGCCAAAATGGGGTACGTGACCAAGATGTTTGGCTCAGGTTTCCAACTTCTATTAGATGCTTTTACTGCATAGCACCATCAAATGTTCTGCTTACCATATTACCTGCAGGGCTGGCTTCCCTCTGATCCAGCACTCTGTTAAACAATCAAGCAGCTCCAGGAGCAAATGTTGAGAATGCACCACCGTAGGCCATGCTGGGGTCCTGGTGGTGGTGGGCTTGTGATCAGGTTCCTGGTCTAAATGAGCAGAGCGGGGATGTGAAAATGTCTTCTACCTGCATGATGAATCCCACAACCACTCCTCTGTTTAGCTGACATTCATCTTTCAAAACTTTAGGCACCTACCAGACAATTCTGAGAGTTACTGTAGGTTCCCTGTACAGTAAGAAATATTATAGAAGACACCTTTAGAGAATAATTCAGATCTTGGTCTTTCTATAATGAGTACAAAGAAGAATAGTGTGACCACACTCATAACTAAAATGCCTCAGTTAAATATCTAGAGTTAAGGAGGAATCCAGGTTCTGGTGCGTGAAAATAGATGGTGTCTAGAAGTTGTCATCCTTGACTTCCAGGGTGAACTTGACCCAACAGGTGTGTTTTGAGTACGTCTGCAGGCTCTGTTGTATGCATGTCATACCTGAATGTGTGCTATTTTGATAGCTCCATCAGAGCTTCAGCACTGAACTGTTCTAGAGACTGAGGAGCCAAGCAGACAGCCAGTATTACAGGGTTACTAGACCCTGACTCCTTGTTACTGCACAGAAATGAAGCAATGTGGAATTTAATGACCAGTAACGGGTGGAGCAGTAAGACCTGTTTGATTTGACGGTTGGACTTCATGATCTTAGAGGTCTTTTCCAACCTTAATGATTCCATTTAACCTTTTACCTTCAGCAGTAAATCCTCTTGTATGTATGTATTTTATAAAAACTGGGCAAGACAGTTCACAAAGGATGTTAAAACAGGATTTTACAGTAGCTAATAGATACCATTTGCTGTAAAGAGAGCACAACAAAGGCCCCAAGATGAAAAAAACCTATCAGTCCACACAAATCATGTTTAAAATTGTAATCACTCCAGTAAAAACTTTAGTATGAGACAACATCACATTATTACATATGAAGATGTGACTGTGATTCTTTATTTTAACGGAAGCCAGTTGTGGGCTGGATCATGCTGGGTGTTGCATTGTCTAATGACTTGCGAGGTCAGGTTTTGAAGGTTTAAAGTGTTTTCTGTCCTATTAGGATAAAAAGAGATCAGCAGGTTTCTTTGAATACATTGGAGGCATTAAAACTATTATAACTAAAGCCACTGATGATTAACTGTAAATATACAGAATCTTTGGAGCTGGCATGTGGAAGTAAAGGAAAAAAACCCTGCAGAAATAATAAAACTTCTCTGATCTATAAGACAATCTGATTACCATCTGGGGAGGCTGTACAGCCATTATCAGGCAGAACAGAAATATTATTTAAGCTCCTTAATCCCAGAGAATCATTACAGAAATATGGAAGTTGATAAAGACAAGTACAAAAGAAAATATAATAGAAGTTTTTAGAAGAGGGCAAGTGAGAAACTCTGCCAAATACAAGATCTGGCCTTCAACCCCTGGCAATATCCCTCAGAATTTACTGACTTTAAAGGGCTCCTGACAACTTTAATTTCACCCACTTGATCTGTAGTGAGCTCTTCATAACTGCCCTGACTTCGCCAAAAGGCGTCTGAGATATTTTGATTCCTCACTCAAGGATTTTAGTTCTGCAGTCTTGCCTTCAACCAGGATCTGCCTAGCATCCTGAGAGCAGCACCAGGGCAGGTGGTGCTGGCAGACACCAAGCCAGGCATTGGCTATTTTAACCACGTTGCTTGTCACTACTCAAGACAGATAAAAAAATCACAGTATTGAAAGCACCATCTGCCGTGGGAATTTTGTCCCCGTAGTGAGGTATATGAGGGAAATGCCTATCGCAGTGACTGTGTGTGAACGCAGCTCATCTCGCTCTGTTAGGCAGGAGCATGCAGAGAAGATCCCTCCCTTTATTTCATGCAAGGAAGCAGTGGGAAAAAAGTTTGTTGAAATTTGAGAAAAGACCCCATTATCTGAGATTCAGCTGAAAGGGACTGAATTCTGCTCCTAATTAAAGCAATTCAGTTCCAGAGGAAATCAAGGAGATGTTGAGTAGGTGCTGTGTTTCACAGAGACTTCAGTTCAGATTTTGTTTAAATGTACACTTTATCTTCAGTTAAGGGCTACTTAACATGGTGTACCTTGCCAAGGCTGTTGAACACGTTTGAGGGATTGCAGGAAGGGCTGCCCACAGCTGCTGAGGAACTGGCCAAACAGCCAGATTAATGAACCTAGAAAAGGGAAAAGTCCACAGCAATAGAAACTGGTGCTGCAGGAGCCCCTGTTGTGAGGCTACGGGCCCATCTTGCCCATTCAAGTTAATGACTTGAGTAGTTTTCTGACTGCTTGGCTCTGGATACTGGCCTAGACTGACACATGTAACACTGTTTTAGTACCACCAAACCACAGGCAAGTAAGGTTAAAATGCATAGCATCTTTCTACTGTGTACTCAGGACTTTTACATTCAATGAATAGTGTGAAGGTACCAGTAAATACTGCAGGATATGTACCAGCACCAATACATAGGTATGTTTCCATTATACACTGACTGTTCTGGTGTTCTGAAGATTTACACAGGTAAAGATGGCAGTGGGGTTTGAAAGATGGAGTTTGGCTCAGTAAAGGCAAGTGTTAGTGCACACTAAGTACTTACCACAACACAGCTGTTTTAAATTCATCAGGGAAAATCACTGCCCTAGAGAAGAGGCTTGCTCTACCTCTGATGCACTCAGTAGATCTTTTGCTGTAGGAATTGACAAAAACATTAAGATAATAACATTGATATTTTGAAGATTCAGCCTGAATTTGCAACAGTCATCTCTCAGATTTACGAAAGTTGCTTCTATGATGAAACTTCTCAGGACATCTGAAAAAAAGGTTGCTGTGGAGTAGAGCAGGTACAGATAGTCATAACAGTGAGGTAAAACAAGCCAGATGCAAGGCTAGCAGGCAAACAAAAAGGTGACTATATTTTTCATGTAAGCCTACAGAGGCTTGTTTAGCAGTTTGACTCTATGCCAAATAGCTCACTGCACCTCTGAAAAATTGCTTTACTCTAAAAAAGTAATCTGAAAGATCCCTGGACTGCAGTCAACTTAATATCACACATATCTGCATCTTCAAAGCATTCTCTTTGGCTCAGCATAGCAACAGAAGCATAATTATTAGTGGTTATTTCAACTTTGAGGTAATTGGATGCCCCACTACCCCACCCACTAAGCAAATAAATTGACTTTGATGTCCCTTTAATATGTCACAGAAGAGAAAAATAAAGGCCTGTATTTAACAGTGCGACAGAGATTGTTCTAAAGATTAACATTTTCAAATGAATACGAAGCATAAAAATAATATTCATAGTCCATTCTTTCAGCTCCTTGCTGTATTTGAAATACAGCATCTCTGATGACGGAGCTGACTTGTCAAGATATTTCCCTACAAATAGCGAAACATACATTTTATTATAGCCAGTTATTCCAAAGATACTCACTGAGATGGACTTGATCATGGTGGCCATCTACCCTGCAAGGCTCAAACCCAAATCACTGTTCAGCATCTATGGAGTTGTACGGGAGATGAGGAGTTATAACTCATTGGACACTGGTACATCATCCTGCAGCTTCAGCTGAAGTTTAAAGGGATGCAATAACAGCTGAGATTACCGCTCTGTATGCCAGAGTACTATTTTTTTGCAGCACAGTTCCAGTCTCTCTGCCTGTAGCTTAAAGTATACCCTGGTTCCACTTTAAACTCAACAAGCTGCTGGGCAGATGTGGAGCAGGAGACACCACTTCTCAGTGTAGTTGTTCCCTAGCGTGATTGTTTAAATACTACCACCAATTCCAGGGCCATTCGTGTCTGTGTTAGGAGGTGAAACTCACCTAGACAATTAGGTCCTTTCCTATTTTAATGGTAAGTAATGGGACTAAGGTAAATATATGGGGGGCGGAAATTCTACATTATGAATCAGTCTTAATATATTAGGAACAGTTTAATGCTTATTCAGCCAAAATGTCACAGCAGATGCGATAATTCTGGAGTAAACCATTGATAGAAACACATGAGTTCTCACTGGAATTCAAACATGGTAATTAATTTGTTGTCTTAATCCGTAAATTTTAATGTGTATGAACAAGTGATGCTTCCATGTCAATCTCAACTCTCTTCTTTCACATACCAAGAGATGTTAGATATATTTTAAAGTTAAATAATGTAAAATGTACCTTGGTACCTGTTTTAGTCTGCATTCCCTTTGTTTATTGCAAAGATTACATGGCTCATACATAGTGTTGGAAAAAAACTTATTCGAAGAACTCGTTTAGGTAAAGATCAATTTGCAAATTGTACCAATGACCTTGTACAGACATATATATGTACATAGACATGTAGAAAAAAGAAAACACACAGGAAAATTTCCACTTGATACATTTGAAAAACATTAAGATTTGGAAAACATTAAGACATCTGGGTGTACAGCACATGTAAACCATTTTGTGGTGAAACCAGAAGTGATGAATTGCACATTCGCTGATATCAGCCACAGTATAAGAAGGTCAGCTCTTTCCTTTACATCATTATAGCTGATGCTTCAGCAATAGGCTTTGATCAAAAAAAACCCAACATAAAAACCCAGTTCATGTCTTAAAAACATTTGTGTACAGAACAATAACAGTAACAGCATGTGGATTTAAATGAGCTACAAAAAAATATTCTTAACAGAAGCAGAATTATAATACACCTATCATTGATCATCTTAATACCAAGGACACCTGGCTGCATTTTGCATCTACTGATATTAATGACATGATATTAAATCCTTCAGCTTTAAGGTTGTGCAGCCCTGGAGTTCCAGACCCAAGATTATATATTATATCATTTGCTTACAATTATATTCCTTATATTATCACATTGTTCAGAACCAAATGCTGACATTTTCAGTATGTACAGCTCCTGACCTGTCTTTCATGTAAAGCTCCATGCCAGGGAAAACCTTACATAGAAATTCAGGGACATTTACTGTAAGCACAGCAGCAGCATATTATACAGAAACAGAGATAATCGCACTGTCTCAGTAAATCTAATGTCATTGTCTAAATTAGGAGCTTTTTTAATGTAGTGGAAGTCTCCTAAACTAGATATGCCAGATCCTCTTTTCGAGGATCCTCCTATCATATAGAGAAGCCAAACTCTATATCGCATGACAATTTCCCATCATATCTCTACATATCTTATATGAAGGACCAAGAATTCACAGTACTTTAGCATACAGAGTGTGCTGAGTTTAAGGATCTTTGGCAAATCCTAAATGTGGTGTAATGACTTTCTAGCCTTACTTCTATATAGGGCAGCCCCTCTGTATGCTACTAAGGCCAATAAGATGGTGATTAGTTCTGTGATATATTTTTTGTATTCCATGACATTGCTTGTGATTTCCTTTCCCAAAAGCAGTAGAAGCTAGTTGAGGATTATATGTAAAATTGTGAAGAGGGGAGCACACCACAGAGCTCAGCGGATCCTTCGTTAGACTTCTATTTACCTGGTGTGACTCCCTTCTCTAGTACGTGGTGGGAGAGAGTGGTGCCTTGATTGCCTGCTCCATGACAGATTCATAAAAATCCGTAACTGGATAGTTTGTAGGGACAACAGTCTTATGGGGTGCCATTAACCCATCCACCAGATGCTAAGCCTGGACCATGCTTGGCTTCCCATCAGGGCACCACAACTGTGAATGCGTGTGCTGCCAATACTGTGGCAGGAGATCAGCAGACAGTTACCCCCTGCTCTGGTAAAGCCTCTCCCTGGGGTTTCACCCAGAGTAGGTCTGCAAACATCGGTGATGTAGCTGGGCTACCACATGAAACTGATGTTCAGAGAAGGTCTTGTTCCTGCCAAGCATGAGATACAGGCAGTATGTTCTGCTCCCATCACATCACACACTCTTCATGACAGATTAAAAAACAGATCCCAAAGTTCTTATGTGTGCTTGCAAAGGGTATTTTTCTTCTGTTTGTGGTACTGGCTTCACACATTGACAAGTATTTTATAAAAAATCATAAAAGAAATGGCACTTTCATGCAGGGAGAATACTTGCTTGGCTTATGGGCCAAGGTAGACATTGAAGCACTTATCTAAGCAGTCTTCCTGCATATGGCCACTCTCCTAAACTGGGGCTGTAAATAAGGTTATGGTAACATATTTGCTATATTTACATGTTACATTGAGACAGTTATAATCAATCTCAAGTTTAAGTACTCTATCTCTATATTAGCTTTAGAACATGCAAAAAATGGAGTAGACAGCTGTTCCATCTAAGATACAAAGAAGGGGTATGTTTTCACTAAAAACACTAGAGTTCAAAACTTGGTATCATCAGTAAAATGATAATAGACATTTTCCAATTGTATAAACCAAGTGTCTAAATAGAAAAGGTTTGATATTGAAGGGGAACCCATCCACATAAAATAAAACTCTTTAAAATGGAATGTAGCCTGTTTCTAAATACATTCAAATATTACAGTGTCTCTATAAATAGAAAACTAGATAGTGCTGAAGAGCTAAAGCAGTCCTTTCCAAATCATTCAAGTGTATGTATTTCTCTTTCTTTACCAGCATTAATACACAGTTGCTTGTGCTACAGCTGTTCTAGCCTTTGGCAACAGTTCAAGTAACTTTCCGTCTTCCATTTTGACACCACAGAGCTGCCAGGGCATATCTTGATTTCATAAAGTTTTAGGAAAAATTTCATGTGTTCCAAACTCTGTTGATGCGTCTGCAGCAAATCAAGGAAGCATGTCATAAATTCCCCATGGTCCTTCAATTGTCACTCAGGCAGTGGCACATCTCTAGTCCCGGTGCTATATCCAAGAGAGGCTATGTGCTGACAAGCTCCCTCTTACTTGCACAGAGCCTGCTGAGAAGGATTTCAGAATAAACTTGATTTATTGGACCTCGGACATGATATGGGGACTGAGAATTTGTTGCATACTCCTGCAGTTGTGATGGCTTGCTTTGACTGCTGAAATATTTCCCCAGTGTATAGTGCCTTGATAACGTCATTGTTATGTGCGGACTTTCTTCAGAGGGATTGGATTTCACCACCTGCAAAAGAAGTGACATATGTGAGTGCTTTCTGCCTGCACCTAGAAAGACACACAGCTGTGTGTACAGAAATGCCGTGACAGTTCTCCACAAAACAGGTCCTGATACTCTTACCTTGAGCTGCAAGTTGCTCACAAATAGTATTTTAGTGGGCCAACTTGTTATGTTACGTACTAATTAAAGTGCAAGAACTTATTCTCTTAAGCCTTGAAATCTAAATGTATAGTCCCATTATACTCAGCTGGTTGATTCTGTAATGCCTTTGTGTATTAGACTCTGTATTCTTCATTAGGGAAAATTCATCTGAACAACAAAATTCATACTTAACAGCTTGTCTGTAGAAAAAATAAACTCAGGACAGTCCTGACTTGCAGGGAGGTTTAAATCCTGCTCTAATCCCAAGCACTTGAGGAACATATACTGTGTCTCAGCTGAGTCCTGCAAGAATCTCTCACTCTCAGGTCTTGATGCAAACCTGGCTCAGCTCCATGTTGAGATGAAAACACTCATATGTCATGTTTCTCCAAGAAGGGAGCTACAGTGCAATTAACATCCCTCTCCCCAGGGCATCACGCTGACATAACCACAATGTGGTTCAGTAACTTAGTGTAGAAGAATGCTCCTCCTTGGCCCACCAAATATGTATAAAGCTCTGGGATTATAGTGTTCAATTTGTATGGAATAAACAAACATCCATGGGCCTAACGAGAAAGAAAGTGAAAGGTATGGTTGTTATGAGCCTAATGACTGTGGGTGTGGTGTCCTTTGAGATGCTGAAGGTCTCATCCATTGAACACACAGTCACTGGTGAACAATGAAGCAACTTCAAGAGAGACAAAACTTCAGAACCTGGCACAGATGCAGGACAGAGGAGCCCGACCCAAGCACTGGCAAATCCAGAGAAAGCAGAAAAAGGGCCAAGTGGTTAACTTATTTTTAAAAGAACAAATATATGCTGACTTGTTAGCTCTGATTCCCATCAATTTTCCTGCTGCATCAATCACAGCAGACACTTGAAAAAGGAGAGTTCATTTATTAATGCATGTATTTATGTGGAAGCATAATAGCTTTTTAAAAACATAATGTATATTTACCGTCACTGAACAATCAGAAACAATGTTCATATGTAGTGGAGCTCATAATAAATGAAACAACTCATACAAAATTAAATGTGAGTGAAGGAATAGCACGTGCAAAGGCTTGAAGGACTGGGCAGAGAGGCTATGAGGGAGCTGGCTGAACTAAAAAAAGACCAGGAATTATCCATGTAGAAAATTAATATAACCTCTGATCAATTTGATACAGCTAAGCCAAGGGCTGTTATTTGTTTTTATGCAGTTACTGCAGGTTCATTTTTCTAAATTAGTGCCTTAGATCTTACAACTATTTCAAAACGATGCCACCTTGAAGCAATCACCCAAACTGCATTCCTGTTAGGCATAATCTCCCAGGAATGCAAACTAATGTTCATCCAGCAGCCAGCCACTGATTAAGATACCAAAATCCCAGGGTTCCTAGTTTTTATGTTGTGACCATGATTTCATTTCCATTAAATTAGGAAATAAATCTGAATTAAAAAATAAGTTCCATAAAGGTCTTTATAACTGCTGGCCAATCTATCTCTCCATAAGCATTTGTGAAGAATGAGGTAATTAAAAAATCAGGTTTGCATGTGTGCATAGAACTAGAAGTATGTCTGGACAGCAAGTGACAGGGTTATGCAAGATTTTTTGTCCCAGATCAATATAATCCCTTTGTGAGTCCAGATCCCTTGGCAATCTGAGCAAAGATTGTAGGGTCCACAGAGCTGTGGATTTCTATATTATTGGGGTGACCAGAGGCCCTCTGAAGTGGGTTGGTGGCAACTCAATTTATCAAGACAATCAGGGAAAATAACTTTCTGTTTGGCCAGCTAGTAAGAACTAAATGAGAACTGCTGAATGCATTTCAGTTCTTGTTTTCTGACGGCACAGAACGGCCAGCCCTCCATTCCTGCACGGACATGCTTTAGCTCAGATGGCATTTACAGAGGGGTGCTGTCTTCTGGGAGTTTAGGAGGTCATTTTTTTAACAGAAAGAAAGTGAAAGTACAAAGCAGTAGATTTAATCCATCTCATCTGGTTTCATAAAACATGAAAAGTGCTGGGGTTTTACGCGGTGTTCTTGGCTCCATCCTTGGAGGCAAAATGCCATTTTCCTAGTGCAAACTGCTTCAGCACCTGATGAAACTCCACTGGCCAGGATGCAGAAATAAACTGATGACAAAACTGTTAAAACTAACGAGGTATCAAAAGCATTCAAGAACTTTCTTTTTGCTTTCCTCAAGGAGCAAGTCTGGTTTTTGGGGGCTGACGGATTCTCCTGAGCACATCTATGCCTCTTTCAGGCACAATGGCCTCTCAGGCCTCATTAACAACAGCGCCGTGAGCCAAATTTTCCCCTGATCCTCCCTGGAAACACATACTCTCTGTTGAGATTCCTCCGGCAGAGAAGCAAGGCCAAATCTACACATGACCTCATACAAAATGATGGAGGAGTGCATGAAAAATGCTGATGACTGATCACGCCCTGCTGTTTTCCACCCAGTTCCATACAAAGCATCTGAAATATTTCACTTTGAAGCTCTCTGTTTCACTGTGGAAATGGTGAGCATCAGCAATGACCCACGAAGACACCAACATCTGGGTTCTAGACAAGAAAGGGTCAATGTAGCTGTCTGGGTGAAATGGAGGGAGGCATTTACTCTATGGGACTATTTATCCATCGCATAAATATCTGCTCTGTGACTTACTCCCTCTCTTCCAGCTCCGTTTGGACTGAGCTGTGTTCCTGCCTCTCTGATGTACTGAGCAGAGCAGATTAAAGGATTGGTTAACTAACCAAACCTGCTGAGTTTGGTCCCAAAGCAGGACAGAGGCCACAGCAATGGGCTGAAAACATGTGAGCTGCTGAGAAGCCTGAGGTGGAAAGCAGCTGTGAGGTTGACACACAGCACGTGAGGTCAGATGGGTCTGATAACGCTCCCAAACCTGTGCTCAGTCCCGGTGAGCCTCATACTGGAAGAGAGTCCCAACCAGTGGCAGCTGATTTTCCTCCCACTCTCTTTTGGGAATGCATTTGTTGACCGGTAGACTGTCTCTGATATTATATCTCTCTCTGTGATATTTAAAGAAAAAAATCAAAGCCTTATAGCTATTAATTTTTTTATTCTTCTTGATGTAAAGGTGACTGCTGTGGCTAAGAGAATGAAATATAATCCACTGGCTACAAGGAAATAGTTAGGCTTGCTATGCTAGTCCTTGGCCAGCAGACACCATAAGGACACTCGGACCCTATGCTTGAATTTTACTATCATCACCACTGTATTTCAGTTTGTTGTTTAAACTACTCCTACGTTTAATTAGCCACAGTATATTTTGTTTTCCAGTGTATACTGTGGGTGTCTGATGAAGGAAACCTTATTTTTAGATCTTTGCTTTTTTTTGATCTTTAAAGAAAATACATCACAGCTGTCCTGACATTTCTTCACAGCAAAAATTAGTGCTTCCACTTCATTCCTGGTGTCATGGCCCACCTTTGTGCCTGTGAAGCTCTGCGGAGCTTCTGTGCTAACCCTGCACACATCCAGGTCCTGGGAACAGGCTTGGCCAAGAGTAAGGCTTACAGAAAAATAGGCACGACTTGGCAAAACAAGCAAAGGGGGTTTATCCTTCTCCTGAGAGATTTCAGAAAACATTTGTTGGTCTCTCTTATTTGAAGTAATTTGTTTTGACAGAAGACAAATTCCCAAATTCATGCTGGAAAAATGTTAGCATTTCACTTGTGTGGGTGATAGTCTTTTTTAATATTTATGCACTTTTGATAACTCTAATAAAAAAAGTTCTAGGATTTTCTCCACAAGAACTAACTTGTGGAGTTCCGTCTTCTAAATGACACATCAAATTGCTTGTGTCATTATTCTAGTCAGTAACCAAACTCCTGAGGTTGCTTCCAACTAGTAGCTTCTTACTGGCTCAAAGCCCCCAGCTTACTGTGAAACACCATAAATTCATTAACTCTTGGTTTCAAATAGACATCTTTTTTTGCGTCCTTTTTTCCCTCCAGTTTTAACTTTTCCATAACAATTTCTTCTCATTCTGTATTTCATTCTGTGAAAGAATTTGCACCTGTCATCTCTCTTTTGATAACGCAGAGGAAATGCAAACTTCCTGAAAAGATATGGCAGTTCAAGTTTTATGGTCCTAAACAGATTTTAATGTAATAAATTGTGGTAGTTTCCTAATCTTTTGTTAAACAGACAACCCAGATTCAGTTTATAAGAATGAACATCCTTGTAATATCACAGGCAATGTCTTAGTGCACTAAATGTGAATTTTTCTATAGAGGTACCAGATGGCTTCTGTGTCCTTAGATCTAGCAACAAATTAAAGCATGGGGTTACTGATGATCTCTGACTGCATGATTCCAGTTTTCACTAAAGAAATATTTTTTACTGGGAATCAGGAGCTAAGCATCTGCAAAGATATGAGTCTCCTCTATTCCCCAAAGCTTTTCCTGGTTTCCAAAGGGAGTAATGCAATATTCATGGGCCTTCATTAGGGCAACGAATGGTGTGTTCAGATTCTTGGCAGACTGATCATTCATAACAGGAACCTGGGAACTGGCCTTTTATATTAACAAGTTGGTGTCATGGCTGCGAGGAAGGACTTAGTTGGAAGCTACAGGAATAGTCTGGTGGCCTCAGTGACACTTCTTTAAGTATCATATGCAAAATTGCTGTCATCAGCCTTATGGCAGAGGCTACCTGCTTACCTGAATACTCAAAAATTTTACTTTCTGTTTTTTCATTCATGTTTGCCTGCACTAAGTCTGGGGTGCACTTCTTCATTTGCCATACATAAGGTGCAAGAAATCCAAAACTAAAACAGATCCCTCCTTTGCTGATGGGGAATAGCACTCACTATAAAAAGACATACCACATACTCAAAATACATCTTAAAGGAAACCAGAAAAACTTTAAATATCTTGTTTTTCAAACTCTTTACTTTCATTGGTTTGGCAGCCTCTGGGCCAATTTTGTGCCTAGATAGTAATGTGTTTGCTTATTCGTTTTTGATTTAATCAATGGACTCCTGTAATTTGTAATATATAGCGAAGATTCCTTGCCAGAACTTTGAATGAGCAGAAGAATATGTTCTCAATTGCCCTACTCATATATTTTACCATGTCCCTGTTTCACCAGTCCGGTAGTTACAAAACAGAAGACAGAATTTCTATGGATTTCAGACAAAAAAGAAAACAGAACTATGGGCAGATTTCTGTTTGCATAGTTAGTCACTATACCTGTCCCAGATAACTCTTTGTGAGACATATGAAACCAGATATACAGCACTAAGATTGGTCTTTCAGTTTCAAGCTCCATTTTAAACGTACCTGTGGTTTGATGTGAGTCTGCTGACCTGCTCAGTTAGGAAGGCTTAAGAAAAAAAACCTGTGAGATTGAGGTATGGCAAAAAGATGAAGTGAGTCCATGCAGAAGCAGTTGGGCTATATAACACATAGCAAATAATATAAGAACCTGGAAACTGTGCAACATCCTTTTATACAGGTTACCTTTGCAGAAAAGCATGCTTGTTTTTATTTCAGGGAATTGCCAGTACAGCTCTTCAGCCCGTCCTCAGGCAGCGTTGCACTCTGAGCGGTGAGGGGCAAGTGTTGCCATACAAACTGCTGCCTCCAAGGTTTTTATTCAGCCTAACTTTGAGTCACAGATGTGAACCTCATTGCACACCTTTTTGTTTCTAAGCACCTGACAGTTAAAAGCTCTCTTAAATACCTGGGAATGATACAAGCATAAACTATTACCTCATGGAAATGGCAGCCACACTTCCCTTGCAGGAATTCTTTGTAACGTCCCATGGTGATGACAAAGGTGTCAACAACTTCATAGCCAAAATTTTTTGCTGTATCCAGAATAACCAAGTTTTCATTCCATAAGTTTTGCACTTCTGCCTGTATTCCAGATAAAATATTGCAATGTTTTGTCAGAAGGATTGTTTAAAGGTTATATTATTCTGCCACTGAAATGAATAGCAAAACTGCTTTTTTGAATATAGCAATTATGTTATACTCCAGACATGAATTACTATAAATTCACTCTTGAAAGTAGCTATTACACCAAGACTGTTGCAGATTTTTGCAGAAATTTCTTACAATGGGTTATGCAGCACAAAAATAGTTACAAGAAAATCTGAAAGTTGTTTCCTTAATTATGCAACAAATGAGATAGATTTCAGTAAGATCTAAATTCAAATCAAGTTAGCAGTAACTACTTTTCCTTTTAATAGTTGTGCAGCTTCCTTCACAGAAAGAATTCGATGTTGTTTAAAATGTAGCTACTGGGTAACTGTTTTTACTATATACTGAGTTAACCTGAGGTGTAATTCAGAAAAAAATTTCCTATTATAAAGTTGTCTGTAACAAATGGTGAAATTGTTCCTGTAAAAGAAAAATTCAGCTTCAAATCAAAGTCATTGACACTGTTGCTTAAAAAGGAGTATAGGGTCATGGGTATCTTAGAAATGGTTACACTGAAGAACAGATTATTATTTCTCAAGATACTGCAGGAAGGCCAGGAGTAGAAAAAGGTCAGCCATATATTTGTCAGGGTGCTAGATTTGACGCTGAAGACAGAAGGGCTTTGAGAGTAGCTGGGGTAATCCAGAAATCCAGAGCACTCAAACCACATGGGTAATTTGGCATATGATTACAATACTGAAAGGGCAAAGAATGTCGGTTATGCACTGTAGTTGATTTCTGGAGGTTTATAAACTACTGGCTGAGAAACAGAAAAAGGCAGTCCTGGGAAGCCTTTAATACTCTTTCTGTCCTTGCCTCACCTACCTTCTATCAAAGTTCTGCATCTTCCCCCTAGGACTGAACTCCCCTGAAAGCTATGGCGGGAGCTACGACAACGTTTCGTCATGTTGAGTCCAACCATTTCCCTATTGTATCCTGAAATGGTCATCTGGATAAATTAAGGAAATGGGTGGAATCTGTAAGAAGACATCCAGTAAAGACAAGGCAGATAGTACTAACTTAGAATGAAAGAATGGGCAAAGTCTGACAGGGCAGTCTCTGTAGCAAAAAAGAAGAGTGAGAGTAACAGTAAGTCACACACTGAGCACACCAGTGTGTTACGGGTGCAAAAAGACGTGGGCGCCAGTCCCCAGTGAGATAGGAGTGCTGTACGTAAACTGTGAAAGCTAATAATTTTCTCTTTTCAACACCTGCGAATAGCTGGAGAGTTACACGCAGTGCTGGTAGGCACCATTTACTCCGCTCTGCCCTCCGGCGCTTCTCAGCCCTGTCTCATCCAGGCATTTTATGTGTGTTCAATAGAGAACCACCGTCCAAATTGTAAATAAAAATATTGAATTGAATGAGTTACACAGCACATTGAAATGAGCCCGTCTGTTACTCTGAAAGTCTTGGACATGATTTAAACTGACTATAACATCCGATTAACATACAAATAACAGGCTAGATTCACCGGTACATTCCAGCTGCTCTGTAATGTTCTGGCTTCATAGGTTGGTTAAGACAGATTTATGGAGAGCTGTGCAATGCAGCCAGACCAGTGAATCCGATCCAGCAGTAACCATGGAGGAAGCCTCGGGAGGGCCAGTGCTTGACATGGTACAAGGAGCAATCTGCCTATCCCCAGCTCGATTTCTCAGCTTTGGCAGCAGGCTTATATCAGAGCTTCTTCTGGCTCCTGGGACGTCTGACTGAGCATGGCATCTTTAATAGTGCTCTGATTGCAGCGGAATCCATGAAATAAGGCAAATCAGTTTGAATCTGGATCAGCAAGCCGTATGAACAAGTACAAACATTATTTCTTTGATCCACTTAAAGCTTGTTCAGCAGAGGTTGTAACATATTTTGACCAGACAGCAAATTTATTGCTGAAATGACAATGACAAGTCTTCTGTGAAAATATACTCTAAATATACTGCAGCTTACCTGTGATAGAGAATGTATTCCATCCACTGGGAGGTGAAAGCCCATCCCTATGGATTTGATAATTACCAGGATATTTGATAGATTTTCCCTGTTTGGCAAATAAAATAAAAAAAAAAGGATACACATTTTACTTAACAGACACATCAAAAGACACTTCATTTTTATTTCTTCAAAGTCAGTTAAGTGTACACCCATAAGAAAACAAATGCAACGTTTGTGTTTAAAATTTTTGGTTGTTTCTCATGACTTATCATATCAAGACTTGGAATAACACCAAGCACATAATGTTACCTGTTCAACACCTTTTGGATAATTTGCAGGTGATTGGAATTAAGCCACTGAACACCACCTACTATTAATACGGTCTGGTCTGTATTCTCCAGGGGACGTGATCTGAAACCCAGAAAGGAAAAACAACACATGTTGCCTTAAAACAGATGGCAAACATTTTAACTGCATTGCATTGCATTTCAGTGAACTGTATCTGGCATCCTGATCAGAGGCCTGATGTCATTTTCTACTAGTTTTCAAACACACAGTACGGTCTGCATGCATTATGTTTAATTGTTTACTGACTTTAATTATTAAATGTGTTAAACACATTTGTGAATAGAACGAGAATACAAACAAGCCAGCAATAGAGTTTGTACGGTACCTCTGCAGCAGCTGTTCTAGTGCTTTTTCAAAAGTTGGTCTCTGGTTTGTGTTCATCCAAAACTGGGGGTAGTAGGAGTAACTGATAAAGGTTTTCCCCTCATTGATATTATGATAACATTTAACATCATGGGTCTTTTGCCATTCCTGAAGAGTCTTATTCACTCTTTCTATTAGATAGTACATCATCCCTCTGTTAGTTGAGTCACCTATAAAAAGAATCTTTGGATGGAAAAAAAGATATGACTTACTTGGAAGTTGTACACTCCAAAGCCCAAAGGCTAAGAAAAGAATACAGCTAGATTTTTAAACCCTTCTCATAATGTCTAGAAATATACCTGTGAGCTGCCAGTTTTCCAGCCCTGACATCTCAATGCTGAAGTTCTCCTTTAGCAAAATCTGTGTGATCTGATTAACAAAAAGCTATGTTATGTATTTCAAAGACAAAAAGTACAGTTATAGATGGCCATAGCTGCACAGTCAGTCTTGCATTTTTCATCCTTGTTGATAATTTCTTTTGCTGAAGTTTATATTTACTTCCGATTTCTAATACAGAGCCTCTTGTGACTGCTTGCAGCTTCCTGCTTTCGTTCCTCTGGTTTTTCATGTGGTTTGGTCCTACACATCTTGTCTCCAATAATGTCTGTCTTCCATAAATGTGATTCTTTAGACTTTACACCAAAGTAACACACACACATCAATGGATGCAGCTGCTGCCTTATTTGTAGAGAGATGTTCTTTCTGCAGTTTCAGAGGGTGAAGAATGGGGTTTATTTTGATGGCAGATAATCTGTATAGAGTCCTGGGATATGTGATGTGACCACCAGGAAGCATCGTGGCCTGAAGGGAGTCAGAAGTGCTGTCAGGATGGCAGAAGTACTTCAAGCATCAGCAGTCTTCGCTGGGCTACTCTGAACTTGCAAATGAATGAAGTTGTCAAATTTGGGCTTGCTCCCAAATCAAACATCGCTGTATGTGGAGACCACAGAACTTAACGTGTGGGGTTTTTTTAATGTAATTGCCCTATTTTTAGTGGATAGGACTAGCATTTCCACCTGCTGAAGCAAACGTGTAAACAGTGACAAAAGTCCAAAGGAGAAGAGAACCCAGGTTCACTGTGGTTTGCAATGAAACTGTGTGTGTGTTCAGTTATTACCACAGTCACCCCAGTCAGAAATCCACAGAGGAGCTTAAATGTAAAACTGGGAGTCAGAAACCCCACAGAGCCATAACATGGTAACAGCTCTGTTGTCTGGCACTCAGGGTAGTTGGCACCTTGTAAGTTGGGTTTTTGTTATTTGGGTTTTTTTTAATTTGATTTGGGGTTTGATGCTTTACCACTTCCACCTTGATTATTTGGTCATGCAAATAAAATTCAGACTACACAAGATTACATGTTTAAGAACACATTTCCAAGGTTTTTCTTAGGGATTTTATGTGGTGAAAGTGTCTTGGACTTCTCTCATCTAATACATCTCTATTTATCTATTTCCTTCAGGAATGTCCCAGTTTTAGGGAGTGATTGCAGTTCCCACTACGAACCAACTGTGAGTAAAAATAAGCCACAACAGTGTATCAATGACGGTTTCTACAGAGCAGAAGCAGTTTCAGATGAATGTTCCCTGATCTGGTACAAGGACCAAGAACAGGCATGACAATAACTTGCACAACCCATGCCTTGCCCATTGTGAGCTGCAGAGAAGCCCTTGGTAGATTAGGTATAGTAGCAAACAAATTAAAACAAGCACTGAGCATACAGAGGGTCTTTCACCTCCTGTCCTGGGCCTCTCAAAGCTGCTTCACAGAGTAAATTCTTAAACAGCTGCTGTTCATGCTTGTACTGCACAAGCACTTCCCTCACATGCAACGGGATTTCTAACTCTTCACACTGTGTCAGAAGAAACCTCTTTAAACCAAGCATAACATGACTCACAGAAGTCAAGGATCCTTGGATCCTTGGAAGGACTGGTTGGATATTCTCTCTTTCCCTCTCTGACAGACACAAACATGCACACACTTATTTACAATTAGGAAGAAAGTCTACACGTAGAGTATGTCCTAATTCTAAAGTAGGTTAACCTGAGGTTTTAAATTGTTCTTTTAACTTGCAAAATCTCTTAATGTCTCCAGTCTGTCTATATCCATGTCTCTTTAATCTCCATTTCATAAGTCCATCGCTGTAGTATCTAGATGTACATCTATTTAAAAAGCAGTTCTCAGATATTAGCAGGCAAAGATATCATTAACTTGCAATGCGGGTGAGAACATTTCTGTAAAAACACAGAGCATCATTAGCAGAATAACAAACAGGCTCTACAAGGTTACACACATAGAGCAGTTGGTAGAACATGCCTGATTGTTTCTCTTCTAATAACACGTGAAACCATTTGGTTATCAGTGCACATGAGATTTCTCATTGCAAAGGAGCATATTCAGCTATTAATTACACTGATTTGGCAGATGTGGCATTTTTACCTCACTCTTCATTCTACTGTGATTCTGACAGATATTTTCTCCTTCTAACTGTATGTGGTCTACTCACATCTACCACTGAATTCAAATAGCAGAACAACACCCTTCATGGGAAAAAAGGAAAGAACCGTGGCCAAAGCAAATGAACATGATGCACAGATGTCTAGTTTTGCCAACGCTATCTGTTCTCTAGCAATCTGTGTGAAGTGTCATTCTAAATAGTTCCAAAGTCTCAAACATTGCAGAGCATCTAAGACTGAGATTGACTCATCAGCCTCTTTCCTATTTTTCATTATGTCAGAAACAGAGCAAAACACCCCCCCACACCCCAAGCACACACACACTAAATTTACACTATTAAATACTTTAGCATTGTGGGGTTTTACAGTTTCTACAAGCACACACACACGCAAGCAGTGGATCTATGAGTGAGTTTTCAAGTCTGCCCTGAGGTACATAGCTGGCCAGGTTTGCAGAAGGGATGGCACACTTCTTTAGAATACCAGTACCAGGAGAAAAAAGCTCAGTAAGATCTCTTCTTAAAGTGGTAGTTCTAGCCCTTAAGTGCCATTATGCTGGGTGCCATAAGAAAATATCAGGTGGGCCTTGGTTATTGTTGTTGTCCTGAAGAGCTTGAAGAGGGTGACAGGAGTCAGAGCAGATTCATTTAGAGTAGTCAGTATAACCAGACAAAATAAATAACTATTAGAGCCCAAGCATACTTCTTCAAATATTATCACAAGACTGACTGCACACAGTCCATCTCTGAAGGAGTTAGTTCTGAGTCTCAGAACATCTCCATTTTCAGTCTTAAAAGATCTTGTTATGAAGAGTAAAGCAGAAGGTCAGGAAATTAGACCAGACAGCTAATGCTATTGAGTGTCTGGGTGCCCATCTGGGAATGTATACTTATTCCTAGGGAAAGGTGTGGCTGAGCAGGATGAGTCAGGAATGAGACAGATGGCAACATCACATTGGTGAGGAATACACGTCATTTCACCAGGGAAATTAACCTGAACACTCAGAAACAAGTCTGCTGAGGGAATAGTTAAGACTTGATGTAAGTGGGGAAGAGAGAAATGAGCCAAAGTGGAGTTGTAGTTGTACTGAAAACCAGATCAGAAGTGTAGGTTATCTTCAAAGATGTCAGTCAATTATAAACAGCCATATTAGTTTTCAGCCAAGAGGTCTTTGACTGTTCAGGTAGGTCTGAGCCATACCAGGATTGTATCACTGGAATCATGCAAACCTGTTTAACTCCAGCTACTTCTTTCACAGTGAAATCACAGCACTGCTGAAAGATATGTCATTAAAACTAAGATTGCAGTATGTGAAACCTATGGTGCCTGCCCTTTAGCCCTGATGGAGAGCTCTTAAGTCTGTTTGCAGTCATCACGGGAGGGTATCAGCAGTCACACTATGGACACTGCGTGTGCTGGGTTTTTGAAGGGAATGCTCTCCCATAAGTAGAGAGAAGATCTCAGATAGAAAGATGGATATGCATTCCTTGTAACCCAATGCATCCCAGGCTGGTGGATGCATAGGACAGCAAATCCACACACACAGAGAACCCATTCATTAAGACCTTGTCTGCCTCCAACAATCTACTTCTAACTATTGGTCCAAACATACTGAGAGACGTGTAAATCCTGGAAAAATA
>WEKW01029672.1:58715-72098 GCA_013389905.1 Sula dactylatra
TTCTGTTGCAAATGTTTGGTGTGAAAAATTCCATTATAGCTTACAGGCTTTAAAAGATTGTGTAAGCATAGTGGAATTCACTTCTTAACCAGACCTATCATTATAAATTAACCACACTTAGGAAATTTAAACACCTGTAAGTCCAAAACACTACTTAACTTTAAAATATTGTTAAGAAATTATAAGTTAAAATTCCTGTTTTAACAGCTGAATTTTAAGTACTTCAACAAATATTGCCTTTTCATATTTCCTGTTCTTAATTACACATGACTCAATGGTACTTTATTATAAGACTAAACTCTGAGTAGTATTTCTCATGATAAACAAAATACATATCCCCCCTGCTATTGAGGCCAGCTTTCTGTATACTGCTAATTGGATAAATAATTACCTGTTAGAACCCCTTTTTCTTCACCCATTTTTTAAAGTTCTGTACAAATATCAAAGCATCATGTCTTAACAGAATTGTATAAATCTTACAGCAAAAACTCATTAACCACGGTTACAGAGGATTTTGTTGAGCCAATATAATGCAGATATAATATTTTTATTACGATTGCCTATTTCTTTGATTCAGTTAGGACATACATGTGGAGTTCCCTAAGAACAACACAGCCTGTATCTTGTTACCCTTAGTTAGAGTTTAAAATTGAGGAGAAAAAGGCCTGCAGGTATTAAAAGTGGACTGAATGAAAATCTACTCAGCCAGAATCACCTTAGGCTCAACACTTCACAGTTATCCTGTTTACTGTGTCTGAAATGCAAACATATGACTGACTACTCTTGCTAACACATCATAAAGCAAAATAAGGCCTCATAAACTGTTTTTGTGGATGTATATCCTTTCTCATGTCTCCACTAATCTGAGCATTATCGTCTCACTACAGGTGGTCTTACGTTTTTATGAAACAGAAACAACTTAGCTCAAACATAGTTTTATATGCACACAAATTAAGATAGCAGCTAATGATGATGTGAAATCAATTGGAAATCATAGCCAGGGAAAATGAATTTCTATTATAGAGAAAGGAGATAACAATTTTAGAGATGAGCTCTGAAAAACAAATCAATTTTAATATAAGACATGAAAGCAGCCTGGAGTTAGAAAACAAATTAGAAAGCATTTCTGAAGGCTTATTTATGATGCAGATAGGAAAAAAGTACTCTGTTTGGGCAACCATAAACATATTTCAGAACCATTGACAAATGCATAAGAAATTAATGAGCAAGAAACATATCTGAATGCTGCATTCAATCTTGTTCTATGAAACATGAGAAAAACGGAATGGTTACATTTAAAGACAGAGCTGATCTTACATGTGCTGCTTTTCAGCCAAAAAGAGCATTCACTTTACATCTTATTTCATCAGTTGCTGAAGTGCACCCAGTTCAGGGACACTGCACAGCAGTCGTGAACTCATTGCATGTTTCCCTTCACATTCATTAAAGTAGAAAGACAAGGAGGCTTTTTTCCTTTATTTTTTTTCTGTATAGAAAACTAATAGGGAAGCATAAGAAATCTGCCTGCAGTTATCATAGTTGGAATTTGACAGCACCATAGAGATTAACACCTCTTATTTAAAAGAAAAGACATAATCACAGACACTTACGTTATTTATAATGTCTTATCATGATGTTTTTAACTGTAAGAAGTAAAGCCAGCCGATCAGAATCCTGAAACCAAATAATATTTTTTTCTAGGACAAAAATCAGAGACTTCAGCCTGTTGAATCACAAATGTCACTACTTGCTTTACCTGTGATTCCTGGTGAAATTTTGCATGACTGTGAATTTTTTATGAAGGTATTCAGAAGTAAAATTCAGTCATAAAATGCTGTTACTGTTTTGATGGAAGGTATGATGTCATTTGACCCAAAGACGCTACAGACACGTGTCTTTGCTCTCCTGAGGAAGGATTGGCAATCACGTGGGGTGTATGGAGGTTTTATTGCCTTAGTTCAGAATGAACTTTGAGCAAGAATTCAGATGTAGATCACGATACATGACTCATTTGTAAAGGATTTTGAACTCCAGAGACCAAAGTTACACAAGCTGAATATTCAAAGTGTGGTGGCACACTGAAAAAAACCCGGAACATAGAGGCATACAGATTAGTTGAGCCCATTTTGAGAAGTGGACACATGAGTGAGTTCCGTTGTTCTTAGCTAACTTCAGCAAATGATAATATAAACCAAACAACATTCTAGATCATCTCAGTGTCCTCACATGGGCTGATGGGTTTTGCCCTTATGTTTTGTACTCCTGCTTTTTTTGCAATCTGCTTACATTTCCAGTGTTGAAACCTTCTGCTTATTTTATTATGGAAACTATGATGTCATTAGTTTGAGAAGTCAGTGATCTTTGTAGCACTTAAAGACAAGGTATATAATGGTTTGAAACCAATGTCACAAATTAGGAAATATAAATATTTATAGATGGTTACCAAAATCTCTTGTGTAATAAAAATGTATTTGTTCACAAGAATTATATCTTGCTGGCTACTCAATAGCTCACTTATAAAAGATCCAGGTTGCTTAAACATGTATAATAGCATACAATACGACTCACAGGCAAAAGTCTCTTTCAGTGACCACCTGAAAAAAAAATTCTTTTTCTACTTCATTGCTTAGACTGCATAAAGTAATTATAAAATTAGCCTTCATCACAGGCAGAATCAGGACCTTATCACCCATGTTTACTTATCTGACTTAGGTATGAAGAAAGTCTCTCTTAGTTCTTAAGTTCTACTGACACGAGCGAGTTGGTTCAGGCTCTACATTTATTTAATTGGTGAAAGAAGAAAAAATGTTATTGCAAAATGCCATACAAAGTTAAAATCACTGGAAAGTGATGACAAAAATAACATCAGAGGGAAAGATATAGGAGAGATATACCAAAAAGAGACCATGAGTTAGAGTGATGACTTTAAAAGAATAAACCAGTTAAATAGACATCTGTGCAAAGATGACAGGAGTGATTCAGCAGATGTTTACAGAGCAGTGAAAGTTGTCAATGACAGAAGACTTTTGCAACAGATGCAGAATGGGAAACAAGTGCAATTAGTTTTACAAAAATTTTTCTCACATGGTGTTAATGTAGATCGCATAGGATCTGGCTCTCATCTGACACTAGAATTGATCAGTGACCTCAGAGAGTCAGAACATTGTGGAAACTGAATTAAGAAATCAAGGTCACAAACATTCATTTCATTTACTAGGTTTTAATGGACTCTTAACAAATGTTGTCCTGTTTTTGACACTGAAGAATGTGAGTGGTCAGATTCAGGACATGAGAATGTCAGCATAATCCTCCCAGCAACACCCTGGCAATCCACTTCCATAGTGGCATACTGTTCCTCTGCTATCCTTCAATTGTCTGACCAAAGGGTGTTTGCTTACTGAAGCAGCCCAATGTCTATGGAAATTAAAGACCAAAACAAAACTACCAAATTCTTCTATATTTTTTGCTGTGGTCAATCCAGAAGTGCTTGTTTTGTACATGAGGAGCAAATCAAGCTTCTCCTCTGTCATATAAACCTATGGTTTTTTAGAAAAATATGTTAGGAGAAACCCACAGCTCTATGGTAATGGAGAAAACTACAGGCAGAAATAAAGCCAAATGGCAATGAAGGACTTTGTGCAGGACAAGAAATGACCAGAAAAGGAGGAAATGTTAACAGAAAGACTATTATTTTTGTATTTGTCTCTATAGAAATGCTCTCAGATTTTACCAAAATGCCACTTTTAGTGACTACTTTCTTACCTAGACAGTACACTATAAAAGTCTTTATAACAATTAATTACTTACTTTCTGGATACTTGTATCCTCAGTAAGGTACCTGAGCCTCAGATCAGAGCTCTCTCTCAAGAGTTTTACAGTCATAGCATGCTTATTAAGGAGACCTTGTATTTCCAAGCAATCACCTTAGAAGCTTCACTACAAGAAAAGAATGTGCAAGAAGACTTGGTAAGATTAGTGTGCACAAGCAATGCCATGCATTAGGTATGCAGCAGAAGAAACCCAACTTGCATGTCAAGTGTGAGACAAACTGTGACAGCAGCGCAAATCCATACTCCATTTACAGTCCTTAAATACTCACTGCAGGTGTAACTGGTAACCACGTACATCGTAGGTCTTGAAACCCCACTGGTGTGACCTAAGCTCCTATGTGAAATGGCAGCAGACCACTGTGTCTGCATATGAGGCTAAATTATGGATAATCATTGGGTTTTGTCCCTGTGGATTTTCCATCTGAATCTTTTTTCAGTTATAACAAAAAGGGATTTCTCTTACACATCAATCATAAAATTGGTTTTAAAGCTTCAGAACGCTAAATATTCAGGTAAATAAAAACTAATTAAAATGTAAAATCTGTTACATACCCTTCTGCCCTCCACACAGCGCTGGAGCTCAGGCTTGGCTAGCACAGAGTATCGGCAGCCATGGGGCTGCCACGTTATTTCTCTCCAGTCGCAGGTCCTGTTGTCAGAGCAGCTTAGGCAAGGGACAATCCACTGCCCTGGAAAACAGTAAAAGCATGTCAGCACCTCCTCTGTATTTTTATAAGTAGTCTTATTATACAGCAAGCAAGATATTTCTGAGTATTTTGTCATGGGAGTTTTCCCTAAATTAAATACCCTCCAACCCTCTGAAGAGACTATTTCCTTTCTCTGTGTTATGCCCTTTTCATTTAGCAAGGATGGGAGTTTTTCCCTTCCATGAAAGAGCTGCGAATGCTCAAGTTCGACTGCTGTGTGTAACTTCATTTTTCATTCACGTTGCCTTTCTTGTAGCAGCTTGCCCTTTCTCCATAGAATGTATATGAGAAAGGGAAAGGAGGTGAAGAAGCTGAATGGGAAGACAAAATATTCACATTCAGAAGTGTCTAAAGACAAGATTCATTCTCATCTACCACTAAAAATCTAAAAGTTGGATGGTTGATTGAAGCTAGGCTTTGATAGATCCTTGACAGAAAAATGAATCTAAGATTATACAGATAATGTACAGATAATGAGAGAGGATGACTTTGCCTTGGAAATACTAATTTCTTTAATTTGTGAGAATTCAGAGAACCATCCCAGACTACACAGACACATTTCAGAAGATGAAAGTAAGGTGAGATGAATACCTAAGTTATTTATTACAGCCCAGTCCCTATTTTCAAAAATGATTTTACAGATTAGGAGCATAAAGTGGAATTACAAAAATTCAGTGGGTTTTAGGTATCTCTTATCTAAGGTTGAATGGTTTTGTTATTTTGGTTCTTTAAAGCTATTAATTTCCAAAATCCTACTGGAAGTCAGAGTATTTAGTTTCTCAAGGAAGACAGAAAACTTTCTAGTTGCCTTTATATTCAGATCAACACAAGAAACAGTTTTCTCACCCATACAAGTGCACCATCCTGACAATATATCCCAGTGTCTACGTAGCTCTGCCAGCAAAACCTGCTTTTGCCTCTGATTAAAGGTGTTACACAAGCAAAAGCGCAGAGGCCCCCAGGTCCTTGCGTCAATCCCATCAGACCTGGCTAGCATGGCCGAGTTTCTCATTGCAGCCCAGCAAATGGCTCCAAAAGCAAATGTTTGCAGAGCAGACCTGGCCTTAGAGTTTGTGACCATAGCCGCTACCAGACAGCAGCTCAGAAGCCAGCTGGGTGTGCTTCACTGTTTGTGATAGATTGCTGTGACACGAAGCCACAGTGAAAACCCAAGGTTGCTAACAACATTTATCAGGCCAGGGATGGAGTGGGAGGCTGAGTGAAGCAACCCTGCAGGATCCCAGCGGCCTTGGGAGAGACAACTGCTAGCTCAGGAACAAAGGAATTCCCAGGGAAGCAGCCTGCGCTTGCACTGAGCAAAAGTCCCATGCAGATATGTTTTGCTAAGTAGCAGGGTGAGTTGTCTTAGCAGAGAAAAGAGTCCTTCTAAATAAAACCAACAAGAATTGTTTGTACGGGAGCCCACACTAGTACATCTAAGGACAGAATATATCCTGCAGCACTACAGCCATACAGCTCCTGCTGCTCTGTAGCCTGCACAGCTGCTGCTACTTCTGTCCCGTGCAGAACATGCTCACCCCACCCTCAGCTACACCTGCAAAGATGTGGAGCAAATAATGGCAGACTGGAACTAAGCAAAAACCTGAACACTGACTTTACCGTGCTAGGGATCAGTGAGCACAGGTCAGCTCCCCTGGTTCAGGGTGCCTCCTGAAGGCTGCCACTAAGCAAGCAGCCCAGTTCAGCATGGCGTAAGGAGAGGAAGGAGGGATGCTCAGGCCCGTGGTGCTAGGGTGCAAGTGGGGAGATGCAGATGCCCGGCGCTCCTTGCCCAGAGGAGTTCTAAACTTGTGTCATCTCTGTTCTAATCACCTAGATGTTTGTCCTTAAGGATAACATTCCCCACTCTTCTCATCAGCAGAGGACTGCTTCAAAGTTCAAAATTCATTAAGGCTGGAAAGTGGCATGATTGGAACCTGGTAATTTATTTGGAAGAAAAGAGATCCAAACTTTGGTCCCTGGGTGACATTCTATGTACACTTTTTATCTAGAAGTTAAAGTGAAACTTCATCTGAAGGTACAAAGTGGATAACCAGCTTCTGGAGAAGGAAATGCTCTTCCAGCTCCCAGCTGGGAAACCAAGGGCTTAATTTAGATGATTCCTCTTTCTTGCAGCCTCCAGTGCTGGCCATCATGAATCCGTTCCTCACGCTGTCCCTTCTTTTGCCGTGAGGTCCCTTGCTCCAGGCTGTGGCCTCCTGGCTGCCACTGGGACCAGGCATGCTTCGACACTCCAAGACTTCTGTCGCCACTTGTGGATCTTGCCCTTAGCTCCTGCCATGCTCCCTCCACACTCCAACTGCAATCCGTGGCTAAAGGGTCATTCCCAGCTTCATAGCAGTCATATGAAGAGACTGAAAAGTGCAAGGTCTCAGATAACAATGCAATAAGTGCCATGCGAACGCCTCTTACTGCTTTGTGCCTTTTGACCAGCAGAGCAGGGACAGAATGGCTGGCTCGTTCGAGGTCTGCACTCAGAGACTACCACTGTTGTAGAGCTCTTCATAAATGACCTGAAATTTGTTTTGGGCAGTGGTTTATATTTTAAAAATATATGAAATCTGGACAGTTTTTTCCTGACATTGTAACTTTTCTTTCAAACCAAATAAGTGAAAGTTCTGGCAATGTCTACAACATCTGAGATCCTTTATTTTATGGTACTTTCTTCTTAACATCCCATAAGTTTATGAGCCGATCTGGTTTTAGGTAGTAAACTAGAAAAGTAGAACTATATAAAATGAATATTGAGGAGATGAAATGTCTGAACAATAAAAGTTTAAACTTTGGCAAATCAAAGTGGTAAGTACCTTTTGAAAAACTTCTTTCAAATATTGTGTTTGATTTATATTCAATAGCTCTGTAGGTATATTAACGAAAAAATACATCCATTTTTGGCATATGCTAAAGGTTAGTGGCAAATGTAAAAAAATGAGAGAAAAAGGATATACGGAGATAAACTCATGTTTATAGGAAGCACTGACAATTAATGCTAATAGAATAGTTGCAGTTTTTATATTTATATATATAGTAAATGATGGATGTAAATTTATGCATTTTTAATCCAATTATTACCTTTTCCTATCATAACTTCAAAAAAGTTAGCCAGTGTAAAAATAAGATTGTGTTAAAAGATAAAATGAAACTCATATAAAAGAGGGAGAAAATCAACAATGAAAAATTGCAAACAATATTAGTTTGGAAATTAAGCTTATTTTTTATTGCAATTTTAAGTTGCTTTTTTCCCCATTTATATAAAGTAGCAACATGTAGTGCAGCTTTCAGCACCATTTCAATCAGTCTGTGTTTTGTGGTGCTTCAGCTAAAAAAGTTAGCATTGGCTCTACCAGGAGAAGGAAAGTTTACCTACAATTCACTGAGAGCAAGAGAGAGCTGTTGTTAAAGTTTATCCCCAAATTAAAAACTGATAAAAACAAAGATTTACGAAAGCCTGGAAGTAAGAAGTTTCACAGGAAAAGTGAAAGTAAACTGGATTTTTTGCTCATTAAAGCAGTTTATCAGTTGCATACATAAATCTTCTGCTTAAGATACGCAATTAAATATTGCCAGTGTTCTAAAATGGTATGAAAAGAAATATACTTTAAAAAAATTCATTAGGACTGTTTACCTTGTATTTAAAAAATATTAGCCTGAAGTTAAAAAGTTTTAACCGATAAAGACTGTACACTTAATTTGATAGTTTGGTTTCTTCTGAATAGGGCTTTCAGCCTCTTTTATTTTTATTCAACCTATCCCATTGTCACAGCCACAAATACACATATTTTGCTTTCAGGCTCAAAATCAAAGTTTTTCTATAGTGCCAAACAATCATCCATATAAAAATAAAAAAATGTGCGAAACTGGCAACTCCAAATTTAAATGTTTAACCTAAACTGATGCTAAAGTTAATTTGTTGATTTATGACTAGTTTACTTTTACATTTGGTTTCTATTTGGCATCCTAAGACTTTTAAAAAGTGTTTTCTCCATGAACTGGGTATAGAAATTTTTTTTTTTGCTTTTAGTTGCATTTATGAACAACAAAAGTGAAATTATTTTTAAAAGGACACAATAAATGGCCTTAGACCCACAAATCTATGTCCAAACTGAAATTTACTCTTTGTAATCAAAGGAGACACTCATTTGGTTGAACATCGGTTTATGTCTCTGCTGGACCTAAATCCAGATAGCTGTTGATTGCAAAGAGAGAAGTCTTACAGAATTATGTTAAACTGGATAAGGTTGTGGAAAGTGTGGAAAGCTGGATACAACTAAAACACGTATGTCATTGCAGCGAGGCAGAACATTAGAGGTGAAGCTGTGATCTCTTACCCACCAGACTTTGTAATTGTGTGCACACCAGATTTCCACAGACTGCAGTAGCCCAATTCACCTGCAGGAATCAGCACAGCTTGGGGTTCTCATGGTCTCTATCAATTGTCTCTCTCTCTCTGAGGAGCCAAACACATGGTTAGTGCTTGCTGACTTCTGTACTACTGATAATACAGCAATACTGAACAGAGAGGTAATTTTCCTATGACAGCCTGGTTCAGACCTCATTGAATCAGGGGTTTTTCTAAAGGAAAATGGATTTTTGTTGCTATAAAAATCATAATTTTATTCCATGATCCAAACAAGACAAAAAGAGAGAAACTTCCCCTGTTGAATATTCCAATCTGTATTTATTGATTAAAAAAAAAAAAAGAAAAAATAAAAAAGAGAAGGAAGTGGTGTAAATTAAATGCATATTTGGTAAGAAGCTGAGATTCCTCCAAAGAATAGTGCCATGGTGAACAGGACAGGAGGCGGTCAGTTCTGCCTTTGGTTAGATCTGAACTACTGTCTTTACACTGCATCAGACTAAAAATGAGGCATGAAATCCTGGTTGTACTGAACTGCAAAACAGACTTTGAAGTTTTACCATTAACTTAAGAGGAACTAAGGTTTCATCGCTATCTCTAACTCAGCCTCTGCCTACGTCTGCACAAACACAAGCTTTTGCCAGCATAGATGCATTTTGCTGAGATAGTACCTCAGTATCTCTACACAGCTAAGCTGTTCCCTGGCATAAGAACAATGTATGATGCTGACTTCTGCAGAATTTATGAGTTCTCTTCTGAGAGGAAACAGGACATTGGTTGGCTTTTCTGAAGATTTAACTTATTTAAGCTCCCATACATGTTAGGAAAATGTTCACTGCCAGGACTTGGATATAGATCCATAGAATCATTAAGGTTGGAAAAGACCTCTAGGATCATTAAGTCCAACCGCCAACCCAACACCACCATGCCTCCTCAACCATGTCCCAAAGTGCCACGTCTACACGTTTTGAACATCTCCAGGGATGGTGACTCCACCACCTCTCTGGGCAGCCTGTTCCAGTGCCTGACCACTCTTTCAGTGAAGAAATTTTTCCTGATATCCAATGTAAACCTCCCCTGACACAATGTGAGGCCATTTACTCTCATCCTATCACTTGCTACTTGGGAGAAGAGACCAACACCCACCTCACTGCAACCTCCTTTCAGGTAGTTGTAGAGAGCCATAAGGTCTCCCCTCAGCCTCCTCTTCTCCAGACTAAACAGCCCCAGTTCCCTCAGTTGCTCCTCATAAGTCTTGTTCTCCAAACCCTTCACCAGCTTCATTGCCAACCAGCTTCAGAGCTTCACCAGCTCAGTTGCCCATATAATTAGGTTGTTACAAATCTGGAATGATTTTCCAGAAAAAGCCATGCTTTCCAGTTCCAGTTGGAAGTTGTGATGTAACACATCACAACATACAGCCACTTGTTGCCAGATACTGCAAACCCCAGTTCTAGGCTCATTAGACACCTCTTGGCAATCTTCGCTTTATAAGCAGAAATTATTCTTCCTGTTTTATATGCTTGTCCTTTTAGACAACATTTTCTGAAGCTTCTTTCCATTTAAACTGTGTATATTATTAGCAATAAGGCTAAATAAGGTAAAAGATATTTTATATTCACCTTCACTTAGCTAGGTGCAGTATTCAAAAAAAGTGTGTTATATATCAGGAGAAACAGATTGTCTGCCCCAGAAGGACTCTTCTCTGGATTTGGTTTGGGCTTTCTAGTCAGGAACTTTATGTCCTGATATAGTAGCATAGGATGGGTTGTGCTTCCTTATGATTCACAACTTGCTGTGTGATTAAAACACGCTGCTAGGTACAACAGTGTCTCCTTTGTGCTTTCCCTTCGTATAACAAAAAATTAATATATGCCTCTGTTTCACGGGAAGTGATGCATTCAGACAGCTCCCACATTCCTTTTACTTTGTATTGATTTTTCCATGAATTTGTGCAAATTTACTGCTGTGAGAAGCTGATCCTATCTATGGCAAGTTAAAAAATAGAGTTGTGTTAGTGGACCATGCAGGAGTGTTGGGTTAATTTTTCATTTCTCTAATAAAGAATTGAACAAAATTACTTATTGCCTAATCCAGCAACAACTTAAGCTATGAATAAAAGTGCATACCTAAGTAGTTCTGTGGATTACTCAGATTTGTTAAAGCATGCTTGCATAAATCTTCATGCAGCCATGACCTAAACACGAATATCTGTCTGACAGTCTGTTGTAATCTGGGTTCTCACTAAACCAGAGATACCTTGATTGTATTGGTTACTGTATAGTGTTTGATTCGTCCATCTTGCTTTTTAAGGTGTCAATATATGTAAAAATACATACTTTACTGTTTGAAATGGTAAATTGTTTTTGTTTCCAATATAAAAGTGGAAATATAAAATTCAAATGGATCAAAACGTGTTCTTTTTCTAAAGCTAATTTTTATTTTGAGTAAATAATCCCTTCCATTTACAATAAAACATTTTTATTTTAAATGGTTTTGATGGAAATATTTCATTGCATTTTAAAGGCTACATGACAATAACAGAAGCAGTGGTGGATCACTGATTAGAAACTTATTAAATAAAAAATTGTCATATGAACTAATTAACCTGATTTAAAAAATCTGTACCTATTAAAAGTGATTAGTTAAATTTATTGTGCTTAAGTTAGTGCATGTCCATAGAATAGAGGAAACAGTTTTTTCCAGTTTTGTTTTGATGAGGTACATGACTTAATTTTCAGAAGAAAGAGGATTAAGTACAAACCTTTTGTGTCTCCAGCTTCACAGGTCTTAAACACCGTCTGTGAAATTGCTGAGAGGTATTCATGAGACAGAGGCTGCAAGCCACAGGACTCCTCTGGACGAATTCGAGAACCGCAGTCCTGAATTAAAATGAAATCTGTGAAAATGACAGAACTGCACCCATCCATACAATTTTGAAATCCTTTTCAAGGACATGTAAAGAGGGAAAAAGTTATTTGGGGTTGGTTGTGCAATTCATTCATCCATTGCTCTTCAATATATATATTTAATATGAAATTTTGAACCCTTTTTCCATTCAGACAATGGTTTTGTAATAAATTACCCCAAACCACAGTAAGTGTACAAGGTACTACATTTGCTAAAGATGTAAAGATATTTATTAAGGCAAACTTATACGACATTCATGTAATGTCATTTTGTCTCTACTTATTGTACAATCTCTACCTATTTGCCCTCAGCAATTTTGTATGCATATCTGCAGTCATATGGAATACATTTCTGTGATGAAATGCCCCAAATTAGCTTCAGGAGATACAGGTGCACAAAGAAAGAAAAAAATCAGGAAAAGAGAAAGACAAAACAAAAATTTCAAGGGGAAAATGTTTGAGCTAGTAAAGGGGTTACAAAAATTTATTGGGGCACTGAAGGAAAGGATTTAATATAAATATAAGTTTCTGACTGGGTCTTCCTTCACGTGAGATGTAATCCATAGTAAACCTCGGATACTACCATAAGGGTAACATAAATATTTATGTTTAAAAACATTCACCTTTTAATTACTTTTCTTCATAGAAAGGAATCTGACATTTTTTCATGTTCTACTTAAAGAAGAGTTCACTAAGACCCATGAGTAACATGGAAATATTTTATCTGTGTTTATGCTTGGATACAGAAATATGGCCTGGTTATTAAATCGACAGAATGTAGTAAAGAATTAGAGACTGCTGATGCAATGGCATACACTGTTAACACACTTTATAAGGTGCTGAGTTTCTCATATTTTGATAACTTCTGATAAGTTTTACAGGCATTAGCAGAAACATATATGAGAATTAATTAACGCCAGATGTCTAAAAACTTAGCAGTAACAACCTGGAATACCAATCAATCAATTTGAAATTCACTTTCCTAAAATTTGCAAGTGAAAAGTGTTATTGGCTTTTAGAAAACTTGAACATTATTCTTTATGGAAGGCCAGAGGTGCCAGCAGCTCACAAACATTGCAGACAAAATATCCAGATAAACAGTGGTTCCCTACCGTAAGTTTTAGAACATGTGGGTTCTTACATTTTAATTAATGGGCTATATCAACTTTGTGCCTTACATTTATACTGTTAAGCATCCACTGACATGATATAAATGACATCACAGCATTTGTGACATTGGGCAACTCTTTTGGTAATTTTAGACGTCTACAGTATATATGGCTGCATGAGTTGCTTATTTTAGTTTTCCTTCATCATTTCTGCAGAGAAATAGCATTCCTAGGACACATTTTTAATCTGTTTTAGATGTGCACTTCAGGATAAAATGAATCACAGCCTAAAAATGCCTTTCTCCCTCAAGCGTAAAGAGTTTAGAACAATTCAGAGGCATATATCTACATTAGTTCAGATGAATCTCTCTTCAAATTACTTTGTAAAAATACTCATCCTTCATACATAATGCATTGCCCAAACTGGTGCTACTGCCAGTTGTTTCATCA
>WEKW01029672.1:72819-88866 GCA_013389905.1 Sula dactylatra
AATCTTCCCACTGACTTCAAAGGCTTAAGGTCATTTTTGTGCACAAAAAGACAGAGAAATGGTAGGTATGTGTGGGTTCTTTTGCACAGTTGTCCTGTGCTCTGTTTAATGCTCTATAATGAGGAAAAGCTGTTACTACAAAATGAATGGCACGGTATCTTCTAGTGTTAAACTGTGATGTAGTCTTGGAGCCTCTGGGTCTGGACACACTGTACAGCTATTTGACAGTATTCCTTCAACTAACATTAACATCAGAAAGCTCCTACCTTGCAGTAAAACAATTTGCAAAGGACTTCACAAGAAAGCCTGAAATTCCTGAATGTGCTGCCATTGCTGTCAACATAGTGCCATAAAATAACTTAACAGAGATTTTCTTGTTCATACCTCTGCCCAGGGAATGTGTTTAAACAAACAAAAATTGATTTTAATTGCATTCCTTGGACAATATCATTAACAACAGTTTCATGTGGCTGTTTTATTACTAATCACAATCAATATGCAGGTCAAACTACGTCGCTGATTCCCTTTTACTTAATTGTATTTTTAAAGTATGCAAACCGTTAATTTTAAGGGACACAGCTTCTGTTTAATATGTAATTCACATCTAAAACTATAGACCCATGAAATATTGTGAATCACTGCATAAGCCTTTTTTGTTTCATCTTTGCTTTTGTGGGAGACCAACCCTTCATCATCATTNAATGAATCTGCGGCAGCCACAGATTCTCCACAGCTCCACCACTGTATGGCACATTAAGGGCTTTTCTAACTGTCTGCAGATTTTTTTAAGTTTTCTTCAGGTGCTGCAGTGATATGACATCCTTCTTGCCTTGCCCAAAGATGAAACATCTTGTGATCTTAAGTATGTTTACAAAAGATCACTCATGGCAAAGATGAGAGCCAGACATAAAAACTTAAATGATAGCTCTTTCCCCGTGTCTGTTCTCCCTGCAAACCTTCATTTTTAGAAGGCAGACATAAAAAGGCCCTTGAAATGTCTGGACTAGAATCAAAAGAAAGATTCCACTGCATTACGTACTTCAGTGCACAGTTAGAATCGACTCTTTATAAGACAGGTTTGGCATTTTACTAGTAAACTTTCTTTTATCTTTACAGAAGATTTTCTGGACACTAGCAAATAAAAGGAATAAAGCTTTCCTATGTACATCTAGATAGCTTTCAGTCAACATCAGTTGCTACATACTTAGACAGTGAACATTTCTGGAGTCCATCTGCTGCATGAAAAAAGAATTGTTCTGTTCAGAGCACACTACAGTGAACTTGGTTCTTCATGAAGGGAATAAGTTTTAGCCTTTATGAAGAGATCACACAGATTTTTGAGCCTGCTACACTACAGTTTTCTCAAATTATTAATTTGGAGCTATTCATGCATATGTTATTTCATTTATTTATAATCTAGGTGCCTGATTTAACAAGAATGTCATTTAGCTCAGCTTTCAGTAACCATACTGTATTTTGTTCCAATTAACTATGCATATGCATATACATACACAGTTTCACTCAGGTTTACATAAGTATTAAAAAAACCTTACCAGTTTTAAAATCAAATAGATGTGTGTGGTTGAGAGGGGGTGTGTATGGGATAACCAAAGCATTGTAAAGATGATCCAGTCATGCAGCTAATATCAAGGAATGAATGTCATATAGATAATACCATTGTAGTTGCAATTATACTTTAGATTAAGAGATGTAAATTAACTATTAATGGATTTTTACTTGCTGTTGTACCTTTTTACTACCTCCGCCCTAATGAAAGAATTATTACTCTGAAATTGCAGTAATTGCCTACAGATTAACCCTATAAACTTCCACCAAACTGGAAGCAGTTAAAAGGAGAGAGGGTAAGAAGCCTATGACTTTCCTGGGAAAACTCATATTGAATTGGGACAAACTGTCCATCTGTGCTCATTTGAATGGTCAGTGCTCCAGTAGTGACAGAGCACCAGATAACAAAAATAAAATTACTTTTAGCTTCTATAGCTGCCACTATGTTTCAGCTCAAAAAGGCATTTTAAAATAGGAAGGTAATCTTTTCAGAATTTTTCTGGAATAACCTAACTCTGTCTGTTCAAAGCTGTTGCTAAAACTATCATTTTCAGTGGGAGTAGACTTATGTTAATGAACTGAATGCTTTGGAAACTCCCACCCAGGAAGCCTATATCTAGATGCTACACTCAGCTTTCTCAGTAAAGGTCCTTCTTGCATTTGTATTAAAACCCCTAGCAATCAATGGGAATGGTGGGCTCAACACTTCAAAAAACCAGGTAATTTCTGCTTAGGTATTCACATCTGAAATTGCACCCAGCCCAAATCATTGAAGACTACCCCTATGAGACTAATAAAGGATCAGCATATCAGAATGTTTTAAAATAAACAACAAGAGAATATAACTAAGCTCACAGGAATTCTTTTTAGCATTGCGTACAACCAACATGTAGCCAAAATCCTACATCTTTTTAACATCCAGAGCCCACATGTGTCTGGGAAGTAGTGGATGAGATAAACTTCATTCACTAGTTCTTGGCAAAGAAGGGAGGAGACCTCTCCATCCATTGAGTTCTGGCCCTGCAGTCCTTCGGCCAGCGTTGCTCATCAGCCCGACAGGTCACCCAGCCACCTTCCCTAAGGCACAGCAGCCCTGCCTCTTCTTATGGTGCTGCTGGGGCTGCCTTAATTCTTTTAGCTGTTTACGTTTTAGACGTGACAGAACAAAGCTTCCTGTGAAAGAGGTAATTTTGAATGCTTTTCTGTTGGTCTTTGTAGGCTCGCTGACTTAAGTTTATTTGATCTGGTTCTATTTAAGCTGGCCCGAGTTTCTCATAAAATCCTTTCATGTCTCTTTAGTCCATCTTTTTCTACTATTTTACACATAACTAAAACTGGATGAAAAGTGATTAAAAATGATGCTATGGAAGGAATTCTAATAAAATTAGTCAAAGAGTGAGCTCATGAAATAGTGAAATTGTATCTTATTGCTAGGGAATAAATTGTGAGCAGATGGATTAGTTCCACTCTATCAACTTTATTAATATGGCAGTAATAAATGAAGGAACAGTTGGCATATTGACTTCTATTCAACTGTCTCCCTCTGTCTGGCTGCATTATTTGGTGATAGATGAACCTCCAAAGACTCAGAGGCTCAGGCTGGTTCAGTTCAATACCCATATTAACTAGATTGAACTGAAACTCCTGGGTGTACAAAATAGGTCTAGAAAGCTCTCACAAGGAGAGAGGCAGTGTCCCAAGAAATTTCAGTTCACTACTGCTTTTGGGTGGAAAACAATGACTATTATTATTCTTCAGGCACTGCCTAAGACATAAATGAAGACATTGCCTACATCAAAAGACACACAAATCTATTAAACAGAGAATATAGGATTAATGGGTTGAACTGATGGAGTAATGTGTCTGTGTGTTGCAGCTATGTTTTAAAGGAAAGAAACTGCCACCACTGTGTTTTGTAAGGAACCTAATGTGTTCCATCTGCAAAAACAGGATAATATTTCCCCAATGACCCCAAAGGCACTGTCACAAAAAACACATTAAAAGACTATGAGATGCTCAGTTCCACAAGGATCTGGTAGGGGCCATAATAACACTTCAGAAAAGGAGTCTGGGCACTCAGAGGGTTGGAACATGCAGTGCACAAACATCAGTAGGAGACTGGGAACAATATGAAAAGCTGAGATACTGGCCATATTGTCAAAGCATGGTGGAAACATCAGAGAAGTTTGAAATGTGGACAAAGTGCAGCCATGAGTCTAAATTGCTTTCAAGTTCTTGCTAGCGCTATTCATGTTATTGCTATAATTCTTATTATTTTCTCTCAAGAATACAAGCGCACCATGAATTGCAGAATTTTTCTCTCTCAGTCAAAATTTTGCATAGAAATATTTTGGGAGAATAATGTCACGGAAGAATGTCATAACTATACGATATCTGTACTATCTGCTACAGAGCTTTTGAAAATCCCAGTAGGGGCCTCTTTACAAAGACAACTGCCTCAAAGCACATTCACATTATATGGACAAATAAATTTCATCTTGACACTAGAGCAGATGCAAAGTGGCTTCCTCTGCACTGAGAATGCTAACCTCACAGAAAGCTAAGAAACTGTTCTGAGAAATAAACGTTAATTATAAAGAGAAAATATTGCAAGTTTCATACCACTATTTTAATATCTTTTATGTGTGTGGAGAATATAAAAGAATCTTTTCAATCTATGATTTTTAATCTATGACTGATTTTGATTCAATTCCATTTTATATCATGTTTAATACTGCGCATAATGTCATTTAGACTCTGTCTGCCTTCCTGCTCCTAAATAGTCAATAGTTCGAAGTTCTGCATTTGTGAACCATAGAACAAAAATATTGATGAAGGATAAAAAGCATGACTCTTAATCTAGCAGAGACTTGTGCGCTCTGATTCTGAACAGCTCAGAGATGCAGCAGAATTAGTTGTAGTAAGACGGCTGAATGTGAAACCTAACTCCACTAAGAATAAAATATTGTAAACACAAGTTTTGGAAAATATTTCAAACTGTACCTAAAGATAATTACAGCTTTTTTTTTTTTTTTTTTTTTTTTTCAGTATTTGAAGCTAGCATCTGCATGGATTTTTCAACTGCTTTCTTAGCAAACATGTTTTCCTAATGCAACTAATGATATATTTTCCAAGTAAGAACAGTGATGATTTCCAGCTTGTATGCTTTATAAACTAAAAACACAAAGCAAGAAAAAAAGGAATGAAAAGAATTTAGTGTTTCTTCCTCCCTCAAAATGAAGATAAAACAAGAACAAGGAATAGCAGATAAAGAGAGGCATTTTGCTATTTTAGGTTCTGGTGGTTTTTCAGTTTAAAAAGTGAGATGGTAACGTTGACCTGGAGATTTTAAGTGCTGCATCAGTTTTGGATTCCCACTTAGTCCTCCTGTTTCCCCCTGTCTTTTCCCAGTGCAAGCTCTGAATATGAAATGACTTGAATTTTGCCAGGTCCGCTATCTGAAAATGGGGAATAACTTGAGAAAACCATGTGCTTTGACAGAAGTAAATATTTTATGTGATAACCAAAGGAATTACTAAATATTTATGGTGTTCTCTCAATAAAGTACTGATGTGGCCCTGACTGTTTTCCCTGGTAACTCGGTAAAAATGTCCTATATTAGGTGGGAAATCCTACAGCTTTGTCGCTATTTTTAAGGAGTATTCTTTCCTACCCTCCCATGCTCAGTGAATATGGCTTTCGCAGTTCACCTTGCAGTGAGATGAATACTCTACACCTTCCTATGTGCAAGAGGCGTTTGAGCTCTAGCCTCGTGCCTTTGATTTTAGACTAAGACCTTTGTATCACAGCCATGACAAACACAACAGAACTTTGCAGACTGAACAGCTATCACTGCATTCAGAAAGTATGAAAAGGTATGAGAGAAAGAATGAACTGAAAAGCATTACTGTTCGTTCATGAATTCTGAAACTGAAATACTCTGACAATGAATTCAATGCATTGAAAAAGCTTATGTTAGCCAAAGACTTGGTCCCATGAGCTATACATCTGCTAAAGCTACTATTAAAGCTGCTTGTCACAGTAAGCAAGGCTCAGAGATTTGAACTCAGTGTTTCAGGGTGTACAGTACTAAAAGTACTTCTTTTTCACTTTTAGCACAAAATCCTGTAGACCTTGCTAGAACATCTATTAACTCTGTTTAGGGCCTGGAGCATACTGAATTTAAGATTCCAAGAGTTATTCAGGATGTTTGGGTCCAATTCATAGCTCTGCCTCTTATTTTCTCTACCAGCTTGGGCAGATTAATTGGAGCTCCACCTAACACTACTCACACCTGTAATGTATTATCTCAAAACCCTCACTCAGTTGCCACCATCCTCCTAGGTGCCTAAGTTTCTTCTAGTGGGCATAGGCAAAACCACCCATAGCTCAGCAGAGCTATGTTAGTCAGCCCCTTTAGCCCTAACAGAGTTAAAAAATCCATTTGCCAACAGTGGTTGATTTGATAGGTGTTCTCAGGACATGCCACGGGGAGTTTGCAGCGCACAAAGAATTAACTGGTATTTCCCTGGTAGAACATTTCCCTGTGATATAGCACACACAGTTTAAAGTCCTTCTTTTCACTGATTTGCAGCAGAGGTTTCAGTTCAAGCTCCCAATGTCTTCCCTCAAGTGTGCTATAGGCTATTCTGTCTCAGTCTCTCCCAGGGAAGCTGTTTGCATTTGCTTTGTACATACAATTAAATACTGACTTGTAAAGAGCCTTGAACCTGCTCCACCCGCAGGCTAGATGTGTGTAAAGAATGTAGGGTGAAACTGGATGGAGGGAGCACCACCAGGCTCCCTGTTAACTGTTAGGTGAGAAAGGAGCGCCTGAAGTAGGTACTTAACTCCCTGAGAGAGCATGTGGCAATTCAAAGTGGAGGACAGGCGCTCCTGTAACCTAAGATTGGATGTGTAACTCCCAGAGAAAGGTACACTTAAGGTACATTCCTTTCCATATCATTTTCTGCAGGGCAGTACATCTAACTCCCTAGTCACTCTGCTGGCTTGTGTAGAATCTTACTTTTACTAGCTGAACTCTTCTATTTCAAATTTACGAAAGGGTTGTACCCAGACACTTTTTTGTGTGTGCTTTCTTCCCCAAGCTGAATCAGATGTTCTACTAAAAAAAAGTTTAACCTGTGTCTCCAAGCTTTACCTCACTAATACTCCCTACACAATGCATAAGGGGCCTAGTTACGCTGTTTGGACATGGTGTTTCCCTAGGCCTCAGGCTGCTTAGATCTCTCTCTTCCCAGCTGATTGTCCTGGATTCTCCTGCACATCCCCTGAACATGAGAAATGGAATGTAATACTGGGGTTTTTTTTCAGCAAAATATTCATAATGAATAGCGAGCTGGTGACTGCCAAACAGGATGCAGAAGAACTAAGTTCTGCAAGTCCAGTTCAATAGGAGGACTGATTTTGCTTCTTTTTTCTTCTTCTCATTTAAAGAAAATTGGAACGTCAGGATTTCCTTTCTCAGTTTAAATTGAGCTTAAATTTACCCAAAGGATTGAAAAGATATTAGTGAGCCATGGATGGACTGACAGCAAGATTTCAAGAGCTTTGTAACCTTGGGAAAATAGGCAAATGCAAAGCTAAGGAAATAATAAATAAATGGACTAAATATATTCATTTAAAAAGCCAGAAAAGTTTATTACTTTATATAAGCTATATTGGCTGCAGGGTGAATTAAAATGGTTTTTGTTTAAGAAATTAGTGCACACATTGTTTTATACAGAAATTGTTCTCTGTGGCATACTAGGTTTTGGAATACTCATTAGAGTTATGCATGGTCTGGGGAATGTTGAGGAGGCTCAGAAACACCCAGTGGAAAACTTCTGAAACTGTTTTCCCAGACAATGCCAAAAACCCCAGCAAGTTCCTGCCTTTCATGTAAAGACAGTCTATGTGTGGAGGCTTCACTCTAATGGAAAGCACACTTGTATCTGGTGGACAACAGGAGGTATTTCCCTTTGCATGTTTACACTCTGCACTGGTGCACGTTTGAAGAGCCCAAGCGCACGGCCAGCTTCATGCAGCCATGTGCTTTGATGTTGGCTCTCTTTAATGGTGTCTCAGGGAACACACAGGGCTAGATCCTGAGAGCAGTTGTGTTGAACACCCAAGTCATTCTAGTCAACTCCCAAGAGCCGAAGGACCTATGCTTGCTCTCCAGTGAGAGTGGTACAAATGGTTTGTCTGTTCAATACCCAGTCCGCAGTGAAAAATATCACCCAGGTCAGAGGGACACATGGGTGTGCCATGGGGCCAGACCTGAGCCTGGGGATGTCCATTTTGTGGAAGGCCACCTCAGTGACTACTGCTCTTCACCTAAAAGGTGCCAAGAAGAATAGAGGCATGTGAAACAGATGTGTGCTGGTGGCAGTGCCCCCATTCTGGCATGATCTCTAACACCTTGTGCTTTCCCACCAGCTCAGTGGGAGGCAGGTCAGAGCAGCTGGCAGCCCCATAAGCAGCAGCCTGACCCTTCTGTATTTGGCTCTTTTTTTAAAGTGACCTTCAATGAAGGGACCATCTCTGACAAAGGGTCCATCTCTGAGGCTTTTCTGGCCAAATATCAGACCCTTCTCTTATTAAAACATTAGGCTGCGTGTTTAAGTGAATCAAGAGACAGGTTCAAAGATCTTGAGAGGGTACATTTTTAGAAAGAGAGCATTTACACAAATCTTTCCAACTGTAACCAGCAAATATTTTATGAAAAATCCATTACTGATGTAAAGGTTAGAGCCTTGTTGCATACACAAAGAAATGGGAGGGCTAAAATTAAGAATGTATAAATGACACTAGAGAAAGTCTCTGTGCAAATGTCCAGGACAGATGGACAGTGCATGAATAGGTCTTCATTTAACACTATCCATATCTCAGATTGAAGCTACTTATATTCAGAAGATGCTGTATAAGCCTATGGTAATATAGAAGGAAAGACTATGGCTTTTTCTTTATATATATACATATGAAAAGGAGTGAGAGAATGTGAAGATTTAAGAAGGGGTGGTTTTTTTTCTCTTTTCTTCCTCTTCAGTTAAAAGCTTCAGTAAAAATACAATACTTCAAATCAAATCAGTCAACATCATTGGAGATTAAAGTTTCTCGGACAATGCACACAGTGAAAACTGTATCAAAACAGAAAAGAAAAATGTATTTATAGACTGTATCTGGTTATCATTTATACTTCCCTTTTACCACACTGTGGCTTACCATGAAAAGAATGAAGTAATGAAGGACTGATTTGCCTTTGAAAATCAATATATATTTCATTCAAAAGAACCTTTAAGTTAGAATATTTTCCTTGCTGTCTAATAGCTATGTCCAGCACTAAATTTTACATATCCCCAGATACTCGTTTAATATACACAGCTGGGAGACAGGAGTAAAACAGGCAAATCTGTTTTCCTAGAACACCTACAAATCTGGCCATGTAGTAATTTATTTTCTAAACTATAACGGGGTCAAAATTGACTCTAATGAATTTGCAGCACGCTTGCTGCTATAATCACAGAAGTGAATTTCGCGGATTTTTTATTAATCATGACCTTTTTCAAAGGATACTGATTAAAGGTTTGCCTTCTGGTGCACAGCAGACTGAAAATGCAGTCTTCTTACAGCTTGATGGCTTACTGAACAGCAGACTGCATGCAGGTAGCTTTCACACATGGACAGAAACAGATTGCATGCAGTTAGTGCCAAATAAGCAGACTGAAGTTAGAATTCACCCTGCTTTCTCCAACAGCCTGCTTGCAGTGATTTACTATTGCATGTCCTTTTCATTCAGCTAAAGTAATCAAGCAGCCACTAGCTGAACAAGGCCCCCCTCACAAAAAACCACTGATTACTTCTGAAAACTGAAAAATGTGCTTAGTGACGACGTTTATTCTACTGCACAAGACATGATAAGTGATGCTGAGCTGAGGCCTTGTTTTGGTCAATACTGAGATCACATTAGCACAGAGATGGAGAATAGTGGAAATACAAGAAATCCCTTAAAAATCGAAATTTATGGCCCCTCAACAAAGTATTAAGGCAGTTAATTACAGCTTATTAATCACCTAAGTTCCCCTGACCTCCACAAATATTTTTATACAGCAATTTACTCTCCCTAATAGACAGACATCTGGAATATTTCTGTGATTCACTTCGGGTCTGGGGAGCAACGAGGAGGAAGATAATGCAGCCAGCGCAGCACTACAAACTGAATCAAAATGACTCAGGTTGTTCCCCCCAAAATGTCAGAAACATGTTAACTACTGTTTTTCTTGCAAGGACAGAGGTTACACTTGGATCTGGGCAATGTTCCAGGCCCAGGCAGTGACTCAGCCTACACTCGCCAAGATTCAGCACTTCAAAGAAATAACTCTGTACAGAGCTAAGGACTCCTCCACCTTTCATATGTATTTGGAGTCAGCCTATGCGGCATTTTGTGTTTAACTTTCTTGTGTCCACTAATAAAATGAATTGCTGTAAATTCAGGTTTCTGGAGATGTGGAACAAGTTCTTCCTTCAGCAAAGTAGGCACGGATACATTCACATCCCACAGCAAACCCTCCCACATTATAACTCACATTGTTTTCCTAACTGATAGGGTTATTTGATTACAGGCAATGCCCCCTGAGAAGCTCTGAAACCATGGACTGAATATTATCTTATTGTTTAAATATTTTTGCCTGGACAGATGAACAGTCTAGCTGATGTATTGCTCTTGGCCTGCCCATAATCCTGGTTGTTAACCAGCTATTTTTCATCTTCCTGCTCTTCTTTGGTAAGATACTGGTTATCTTGCAACAGGAATTTTGCTCGGAGTGTTTGCCCAGTAGTAACTCAGCAAAACCCCTACAAATCCTGAACCAAACACACAGCTCAGATTCCCTCCAGTGTGAGCTCTCTTCCATGTGGCAAAGGGCAGCCAGAACGTACCATGGACACTGAGACCCTGGCCTTGCTGCAGACATGGCCGTTGTGGAAAACAAACATTTCCAGTTTGAATCAGACATGGAGGATGTACTACAGACAAAAGGACTGAGATAATGGAAGGAACCTATTCCAGCGAATACTAGGTTACAGTATATTATGATACAGCATACATTAGATACCAGTATATATAGAATACTGTAATCTATATTAGATACATTATAGTAATTTAACAAAGGTTAAATTAAGTATTAGTGCAAGGATGTTGTCATCTTGCTTTTACTTCTCTTTAATTCCCTCCTTACACATCCTTTCTACAGCCTTTTTGTCATTTAATGACAGTAGAGACTGTATAAACTTTACAGTCTTTTTTTATAGAAATACACAGATGTGGAGTAATCTTGCTGTCCTGATTCTACCATACTGATCTTTACCCTCCAGGTGCTAATACCCCTTTCTCTCATAAAAATGGCAGTTCTGCATGACTGAATCAGAGGAGGATACTTCTAGGAGAATATTTATGTTTGATAACTTCTTATTTCTTTTCAGCTGTTTTCATATTACTAGCATGAGGAAGAGAGTGAGAAAGCTTGAGGGAAGATCAGAAGGAGGAAAGGGAAAAGAGAAGGATATGGGTTAAATAAATGGTAAATGAGTTTCTTAGGGTACATGCCTGTCTAGATTTGCCATGTTATGACAACTGAATATAATTGCTTAAATAATTGTTTGCAATTGCTAAAAATATTAAGAAATACTTTAAAATGCCTCTATTTTGCAGTACTAAACTTGCCTTCTATTGTGTTGAAAGCATTATGTAGGAGGAAACAACTCAGGATTGACTGCTAGTCTGAAAGCACTGTATTACTATTTTCATATAGACTGCACTAAAAGGAAAACATATAGCAGATAACTCTGTCTTACAATTTTTGCACTGGAAAATGTCCATATGAAGACTGATATTAATAGACCACCACACAGAAATTATGGTGATTAAATAACCTTCTTTTTCTAGGCTGATGAACTAGAATGAAAAGGTATACAGGGGAATGAAAAGGTATACAGGTCCAACAAATGACCTTAATGCAGCTGTGAAAACCCAGACACACAGAGGCTCCAAATGACCTTCACATTGCCAAGTTCAATGGCTTGGGGATGACTCCACTTTCTCCCGGTAAAACAGTATAAACTTCTTCACTGTATCAGAGCACAAAAGGAAAGCTTCATGTAAATGACACTTGGATGTGCTATAAGGCATTTCTTGTAAAGAAAAAAGCTGTCTCAGTCCTTTTGTGCCTTTCTTACCCTCTAATAACTGACTGAAGTTGTCAAGTTAGTTCTGAGCTGAAACCAAACAAAAAAGGTGCTATCATTATTTAGGATTGCTAAATAATAATTTATTTAGGTGGTGGTCCACTGGCAGTGTGCTGTTCATAACCAGTTTTTACAAGCAGTTGGGTGCTTCCCAAGATTTTTTTTCCTGTCTTCTGATTGACCTCAGTGGCAACTGTTGAGTATAATTATCTCAAAGGTCCACAAGGCTAACGAGTACCTCTCCACATCAAATACAGCAAGTTCGAAAAGCAATCTTTATCCTTTCACAGCGCTTAATAGTGGATGCCTTAAATGCCATGACCTAAGGTGAGGTGTAAGTTCCCCAAATACTCATTTTTGTACCCTACCAGATACAGCTGACACACATAAGTTTTTTTTCCAACAGAGCAACTCTTCAGATCTGCTTGTCCTTCTTTTCTGAAGTACAAGCTCCGTATCTGAAGATTTCCTCACACAGACAGTAATAGTATCAAAAAAATACAATATCAAATCATGACATACTGTCAGAAAAATAACAAATAGAGTGAAAGCATGCTTATCATAACTTTATAATGATTTTTTCTGGAATAACTTGCCACTTGCAACATCCACATGTGCAGTGTTTAAGGGGTTGTCTGACACATGTTTTTGCTCCACATCTGTCAACTAAGAACAGAGATGTGTTTGCACGGTGTAGCGCGCTGGAACATTATGATACTCCCACAAGTATTTCTGGCTTATAAAGCAGGAAATGGGTTACCTTGAGGCTGTGGTTTGTTCATTTGTGTTTTATATGTTACAGTTGTAACACTCTTCATGTTTTGTAAATTATATCAGTTACTTCAGATGTCAAATGATAGAATTTCAAAATGAAAAGGCACTTCTAATCGTTAATATATATAAACTAATGTATACAACTTTGAATCTTTCACGTCATAATGATTTGCCACAGTCAAAGAGCACATCTGATTTGTTTTATACCTCTTGAAAACATGCATCTTCTTCCATACAGTTCACAGAATCACAGAGTCACAAAATCATTCAAGTTGGAAAGGACCTCAGGAGGTCTCTAATCTAGCCTCTTGCTTCACAGAGACTCAGCTATGAGATCAGACCAGGTTGCTCAGGTTACTTTATCTATTCTGGTATTGAAAACCTCCAAGGATGGAGCTTGCACAGCCCTGCGCTGCAGTCTGCATCACTTGGCTGCCTTCAAAGTGGGAAATGTTCCCTTACATGTTCCCAGCCAGAAACTGCCCTGTTTCAATTCATGGCCGTCGGTTTTTGTTCTGTGCGCCTCTTTCATCAAGAGCCTGGCTCCCTCTTCTTGGCAACCTCCTCTTAGGTGTTGGAAGGCTGCTATTAACTCTCCCTGAAACCTTCTGCACTCTGGGTTAAAAAAGACCCTCTCTCTGTGCCTCTCCTCCGAAGGAAAGTGCTGCAGGCCAAACGTGCCCTAAGGGCTTTTTATGCTGTAGCCTGGCACTGCAAAACTACCTGAGACCTGACAGTGCTGAGATTCAAGTCAGAAGTAGGTATTCCTCTAATTTTGTCAGAAGAGGCTGATTAGTAAATATTCTGGGAATTTAGCTAGACTAAGCCCAGCGGAAAACACAGCTAAGAGATCTCTGTAATCTCTTAGAGCCTAATGAGTAGTGCTGAGATGTAGGAGATGCGAGTTCAAATTCTTTATGTACTGATTGATGGGAGTTCAGTTAGTTTAGTCGTTTAGGTAAAAAATCTCCAGTGGGGTAAGCAGAGACTAACTCTAAAGTAGGGGTCCATCTGGCATGGAGATTCTGCTCCACTTTAGGTAACCGTTTCATAGTTAAAAAAAAAAAAAAGAAAAAACAATGAAAAACTTTTTACTATGATCTGTAAGCAGAATTCCTAATTTAACCAGCTGCACACTACTTGTTGTAATGAAGTTTTATTTGAATGGTTGCACATTTGACAAGTCCTCTATTTGACATTACTAGTATTTTAACTCATACTTAGATAATTTGTAGCTTCAACTGAACAAGGAGCTGTAATTTAGCCCTAACTTGGAGTTTACAGTTAAGTCTGGTTATCAGTCACAGTTCTGGTCTATAAAGACAAGATATTTTTAGCAATACAGAACTCAAAATATGTATTCATTTATATCAGCTTCTGTCTGCTTCATTAGGGGAGTGGACACAGTAGGTCCATTTGCAGAACAACCTTTACAAATATTTCACAGTAGTTTTCTGAGTTGTGTAGTATGACACCAAATGCGATTTATTAGAGACTAGCAATAACACAAACCATTACAAAAACACAAATTAAGAAAAATCTATTGCAAACATATCTGCAGTTACAGCAAAGGGCTTAGCAATCAGTCACTACAATCAGTGTCCTAAACAAAAAGGGTATGGAACAAAAATGTCTCTCTCCATCTTAAAATGTAGTCCAGTATATTAATCCACAGCCTGTGCATGGAAAAATACATGTGGCAGTTGTGCAGGTAACAGAGGGGTAGGCTCTTTGACTATCTTTTTACTCCCCAGAAGTACGGAGTAACTAACAAACAGTATTTCTGTGGTTCAATAGATGTGATTCGGTTAGCAGGACAGAGAGGCGAGATGTGACAAAAATTCCCAGGTCTGTGGCAGAAGCTGGAGCAAGCAGGGAGGGTAACATCCTATTCTCACTAAACACATGCATACTTTCCATTCACATCTTCCTGCTTTTGGTTCACATGTTTAAGGTTGAGCACTTATATCAGCACTTTGCTGGGTTAAGAACAAAATACTCAGCATTGCACAGGAACAACCACTTCCATTCCTGCAATTGCTGGTGTTACAGTCACAGAGCCTTCTTTCTGGATTATCTTTCTTGTAAGACCCCCCTTTCACAGACAATAGCCAGGAGCCTTGCAGGTCTTTTCTGAAGCTGCAAGACAGTTTGCAAAAATTGTGGGTAGGTAGAATACAAGCTCAACGAATGCCTTTTTTCTCATCATCACCTAAACTATACTTGTGGTTTTAAAAGTGATCATGATCTCTGATCTTTGAGAAGGGGAAGAATAGGGTTGCCATTGACTTCAAGAAGAGCTGTTTTCTTTAATGTCTGGATGGCATGGGTTAGGTTCTCCAACTCACTCCCTGGAGGACTGCCTTTCTCCATTCACTTTACTGAGGACTCTGAGGGACTAATGCTCTAACTTAGGCATCTGAGAGAGATGCTCAGATTTCGACAGCGGTGAACATCTCCATTTTGTTCAGGGGATCTTCAGACACACTACAGACATAGGGAATTGAGACAAATATGGATGTATTTAGGATGACTATGAAATCCAAAGTTGTCTTAAATTTTTTAATTACAACATTTTATGACAGAGACTAGCTATTGACACAAGAGTATTGTATCATTCATAACTTGGCATGTAAATTGATGCTTTGTCCCAAGTTCCTGTTTAAAGGTGTCCTGTAAGTGATGAGACAGCAGCTGAAGCCATCTTTAGACAAAGGATGGAGAGTAGCAGCTCCAGAAGTTGATTTGGATACGCCAAAATTAATAGTCTTCTGGAGGAACCAGAATAGTGTCCATTTGTCACAGAGCGAACTTACTGTAAATATTCCCCTAACACAGAAGCTCCTATGAAGAGTTAATGCAAAGTCAATGCTCCTATCAAGAGGAATGGAATTAATCCAGGATCTTATCACTACAAATTAAATTTCCAAGTCCAGCACTTGCTCAGTAGGTGAGAGGGTCAAAATCACATTCAAAATTAAGTGTGTGATGTGTTCTTTCCATCCTGATGGACATCTGCCCCTAAGACACAGACACCATCCATTTCTTTCTTTTTTCCAGGAAGAAGACTTTTCCAGATGGTTCTTACCCCCTTTCAAGCTTGGAATTTATAGGTTAAGGAACACTTCTGAAAGAGCCCAGACTGGCAGGTTGAGAACTCAAGAGAATGAAAAGAAAAAAAAGTGTATTTTTGAACCTCTATATTGTATGTTAATTTGCTGTGCTGTACATATTATTCTATTACAAAATAATAAAAGCAAATCATAATATTTACAGATCAGTTTCTATATTTCAACTGTTTTTGAACAAGTTATGATGTGTTTCACAACTAAAGGTAGGTAGGGAACAGTCACAAAAGTATGTGACTGGAGCAAAGCTTTATAACTTCATAAGGTGAGGCGTGAACATTTTGAATTTTTATTTCATAGAGACTAAAGACAGAGCCTTCAGTCTTATCTCTAG
>WEKW01029672.1:90942-111093 GCA_013389905.1 Sula dactylatra
ACAGATAAGGAAGCCTTGAGCCTTCCTTCACTGGATTAAAGCATCAGTAAGGCAGAGTGGAGTGTGTGTAGGTAAAATCTGTAATACAGTGTTACAAGAGGAAAAAAGGCAGCCTAACACACTCCTGCTTAATGTTGCACAAGTGTGTATGCAACCGCAGTCCAAATTTTATTTTCAGAAACAAACAGATAGATTCTACTTCTAATAAATTAACAAACATCTTGACAAGATATGTTCAGCTCTTCTTGTACCTATGTGTTACTACATGTTTCTGAGATGAGGAACGTAGCATCACTAAAATTGAAAGAAGTCATCATTTCAGTATTTGTATGTGATCACAGGTCTTTTTGCAGCTGCTTTTTTACTGTTTCATTTCTGTCCTATTTCTGTTCTGTTGTTTCAAAAGAACAGAGCTTTACATACTCTGGCTTTGTTCAGCACACTAGAGCTTAGTGTAAGTTTAACATATGTGACACAGCTGATGTTAATAGACATAAGTGTCCCCTAAAGTAATTTTCCATATTTATTTTGGAACAGATGTTTTACTTCTTTTTGTGTCCTTGGACACTGGCCATTCCATAGGACTCTAACTGAGATACAACAGGAGCTGTGTGGCTAAAACATGTTTTGTTCAGCAAAAGTATCTTCCTTTCAGTTGGAACTACCATCAATATCAGAGGAAAGATTTTATCTGGACAGGAAAAATATTAATAATAATTTGCTTTCATTGTACACAGTTAACCAGAAATGCAGAAAAAGTGTTAACTGCTTCCTATGACTATGCTGTAAAAAAGAAGTTATACTAGAATTTTACCTCGTGTAACAATATATAGCTTCTCATACTTGGACATAGCAATAATCTTCAGATAGAAAAGGGCATTTCAAACAAAATGCTTTTGTTTATCTTGTCAATTTGGTGTTATGAACCCAATGTAGAAAAAGATTTCTGGAAAATTTATTGATTATTGATTAAGATGAATTTGTGGAGAAACGTTAGAGCAGCAATATATAGTTTGAGATCACTTTGCTAGCAAGTAAAATATATTGTCTGAAAATGCCTGTTTTTCTACTACATCACAATTCATTAATTTAAGCTAGGTATACATAATATCTTGCTTTGATCAATGGATGAAAGTAATTGATTTCTTTGGTTTTATACTTTTATGTAGTTCATAACACCACAATTCTGTTGACTTCCACCAACCTCATAATTCTTCAGTAATCATAAATGAAGCCTTCATTCTTGAGCCCAGCTTCATTTTGAGGTAAAATCTGTATCATGAATTTGTCTTGAATTCAGTGACTTCCTTTTTCAAATTCTGCTTTCATTTCCCTAATGTCCAATGTATGGTTACACGGCTCCGTAACAGAATGTTTACTGGTTCAAAAGCAAGGGAAAAGTCTCATTGTTCTAATGATGGCATCCATCCCAAACCATATTAGCTACAAATTATTGCTTCCTAAATTTCTCGGTTGGCAAGGAACATCCTGGTTTAAAACTCTCTTGACATTTATCTTCACAGAGCAAAGCATTTGTGAGCAAGATTTCTGGCAATAAGTAGTCTCTAAATTATACTTCTCTCTTGTTTCACTGCTTTAAAACTAAATGGAAGGAGAAGTTCTTATGCTCAGATATGTGAAATATAGAGCAAATCATTAGCAGTTCTATTTTATTTCTAGTTTAGGTTAAACTAAATACAGCACGATTCAGCTTTTTACAAAAAGAGTCTGAGTTGTGAGAATCACAGACACACAAAGCAGGAAAGAAACCCACAAACAAAGAAACCCATGAGGTCATCTAGTTCATCCTCCAATAGTGAGGCCAGATCAAGTTTACCAGCAGTTTTAATAATCTCACTTAAAGTTTTCCACTGAAGGGCATTCTGCAATGTAGCTAAAGTTTGGGAGAAGCCACATAATCTATTACTTATGAAATGCTAAGAAGCAGCGATGGGTGAAAGGAATGAGCAATAATGTTCTTTGCCAAATACCTGTTTTCCATTTATTATTTCTTCTTTATAGGACCTTCCTTTGTTTCATAGATGGATCTATAACTAAGAATCATTACAAAGGAATTAATTCACAGGGCAAAAAGCAATTCTCTACAGATCTGCAACTATAAAGTTAATTAAAACCAGGGCAATAGAGAAGAAACACTAGCATGAATGAGTTTTCCTTCAAGCATAAGATGGATTCAGAAAAGCAAATCCAAAATTTTAAACAAAAAAGTGTATTTAACCAAAAGACTTGATAACAGAAGACTCCAGACTGTTTATGCTCATTTCAATTAAAATGTTAAAAAATATTAATTCAAATAAATTTCTAATTACTAATCCCAGTTACTTTCACATGAATATGACTGAGTCAAATTCTTCTGAGTGGAGTTTTTGATTGTGATATGAAGGAGTATATGGTATCCTTAGGACCTTAATGAACCTTCTCCTTCAAAAAGTCAGAGTAATGGTAGAGAAGCAAGATGAGCTTTTTAATTTGAATGTGATGGAAATAAACAGTGGTTTACAAAACTATAAATAAGAATTTTAAAGAATTAAAATGTATGAGAATAGAAAAACAATATCAGTGAATGTGCTTCCTCTTCTCAGTTGAATTAACCTGTATGAAAGTACTAGGATATGTCTTGCTTCATACTTAGCTTCACATTAAGACAAACTTGGCACAGCTTCTAGCTTGGTGAGTGGGTAGCTGCAGGCTGGCTCAGCAGATAATGCTTCTGTTGTACAGTGCCAAAGGTCCAGAGGTTGAAACCTAGCTGCAGTCATGTGTAGGGTACATACACTGCAAGTCCAATCCCCAGCTAGAACTAGGGCCCTTTCTGACTGGTTATATCCACTTGTACATGTGATTTCCAGCTGCTAGGCACAAAGTACTCTTCATGGTATTTAGCAAAGTGGAAGTGCTACACTCAGCTCAGACCTTTGAGGACAGGAGAAATTCTGCTAGATGCAGTGGAAGTACTCTCTGCTCTACTCCATGGGGCACACACCCAAAGGAGGTGAGAAAAGCTGTATTCACAGGAATAACAGAAGGAAAGAAGCAGTGTCTGACCATATCACCTGCCTCTGCCTAAGTAATGGTTAAAAAAAAGGACAAGCATTAGCACACTACCTGTAGAGAACTCAATGTTTTGCAGGGGAAAAATACAACAGAAAAACTAATGTATTATGGAATGGACTCTGGCTTGAAAGGTGTCCAACGTCCTTCACTGACCTGTGGAGTGATCCATGTAGCCGAAGTATTCTCAACAGCCTTTGCACTCAGCTAATTTCATGGACTTTAGACCCATGGATTCACAGAGTAATTTAGGACAGAACAGACTTTAGGAGGCTTGAAGCAGGCAGAGATGTGATAACTCACATTTTGAGGGCTCCTAAATAATTTAAATTTCAGATACCACAGTCTAGCAAACCTGGTTAACTTTATTTTGAAATAGTCTAGGAGCATTTGTATAAGAAGTGACTGCACCTCTGCTGAGGAGCCAGTACCAAACAGTGGACTGGCAGCAACTGAAAGTGATATAGCAGAGAGCTGGTGCATCCCACTGTTCGGTTAACACACCTCTAGGCAAAGGTGTCCCTGTGAAGTGTTTGAACCTCTTCTGGGATAAACAACCTACAGAACCTTCTCAGTAATCCAGTTTTGTCTGAAGTTCCTTCTTGGAGCCTCCATCTGCTATCAATGTCCTTCACTGACTGTTTAGTCCAAAAGAAATTATCTTAACAAATTATCTTAACAAATTTTAACATCTGCTTGACACTGTAAATATTGTGTCTTGTATAAAATCCAAAATAAGTGGAATTTTCCTTGATTGGGAAGTTAGGTTCACATGATATTTGAGGTAACAGAGAACAATCTTTTTGTATATCAATCCATCATCCAGCTATATAAGAATTCAAATTAGAGACACCGTTGCCTTAGGACAACTCTTCTGATTTGGGACTGTGGAGAGATTAATTCCATAAACCAGTAATAGAAAGCTTCTCTGATAACTGACTTGTCACTTACATATTCTGACCCAGGGTGATCACCAGAATATGATTCAGAAGGAACCATTAAGGCCATCAGGAGTTACTAGAATTATTTAAGGTTGTGTCACACTTCTCACGAAGGGCAACAGCCGTCAGCAGGAGGACATAGTGGTACTCATCATGCATTCGGGCCATCTGAGCCTCACCTCACCAACGAAGCATTAGGTAAACTATAGGCCAGAAAGCCAATTCTTCTCTGCTATCAGAGAAAAAAGCTTTATGAGGAAAAACCTGTTTTGATATGTATAGAGAAGAACCTGGAACAGATTGGGAACAACAGGAGAAGGTAATTCAGAATAAGGAAGACAGATAGGAAACTACTGGGTCAGAGGCAGAAGGCAAAGAAGCTGGGAGCTGCTATTCTTTTTATTTTGGGGTAAGACTGGAGGAAGCAGAAGGAAGTTTTGGGTTGAAGTTTAATTTTATGAAAAAAAAACCCAAAGCAACCTGCTCAACTTCCAATCTGCTGAACCAGCCTTCAGAAAAGTTTCTTTGGATGTCCGATAACCAAAGCAGGCGTAGACAAAATGAAAGCCTGTACAGAAAATGAATCAGTATTTCTGAATTTAATTATCACATACATCAATTAATTTAGAAAGGAATTATTCACCTTTTATTGTAGAAGATGCCAAGGTGATGATAAAGGGGTTTTTATGCCTTCCATTGAACCCCTGTTTTGTGTTAGTCCTTGTTTGCTTTAATAGAATATTTAGTTTGTTTTAATAGAATATTTAGTTACATACAATAATTCAAATGTGAAATTTGGTGGAGAATTTCTGAAAATCCAACTACCAAAAAATACCTATCGAATAAAAATAAATGATCCTGTCTCAGATCTAGGGTTAGCGCTGCAAACATTCAAAGCAGCAAATATCTGTAAAGTTTGTTTATACTTATTTCATTCCATTGTTCTGGTGTGCTCATTTCAAATGTGAATTCTGAGGTTCCCAGGCAAATTATATCAGTAAGGGGAGTATCTCATTCTTTCAGACAGTGAATGAATTGTTCGGTCCTTCATGATTATTTCTGATATAAGGTCAGGTGTGTTATGATGCCGTCAGTCCTGTTTTGGAAGCTCACTTGAATGCCTGCACTGCTTATGTAATGTGTTAAAAGTTCGTCATACTCAAGCACTAGATTCAAAGTCTAACAAATACATTTTACCCAGTCTTATAATACCCTTATCCAAGCTAGCAACAAACAAAAGTTAGGGACAGAAATATATCAGTTCCCAGAGGTCTGTATTTAAAAGACTGCTGTTAAGAAAATGGGATATTATATGTCATAAAATCATCACATAATCAGAGCCATAACAATGAGTTACGGTTTTGGCTCTGATCCACCAAAGTTTCCAGATGCTTTGCAAAACACACAAGCCTACAGTCTGTACTCAGTTACAAAAGTTTCAGTTACTTCAGTGGGGTTATTCCAGACTGGCACAGCAACAGCTGAATACAAGCTCAGTCCTCATTTGCAACAATAAAATACAAAAAATATAAAACAGCTTAAGAAAAAAGGTGCAAGTTTATGACTGATTACAGTAAACTGCTTCATAATGTCAACATAAAGCATGCAATCTATCTCAAAAGAAAAAAGTAAAATAAAGACAATAAACTGTGTCAAGCCCCTCCTGTGTTGCCAACCTCCTAACACTTTCCCTTCTTTGACATGCAAATATTTCATGCAGTTCAGTATCAACTTCTCTGCTGGAAGTTTCAAGGCCCCATGTCTCACAGTCTGAAATTGCTTTCATGTCATTTGGAATATGTGCTAGTCATCACACATATTTCCAAAAGGCTCCTGGATGTTTATTGTTGGTTTTGAAAATGCATCCTAGTCATGTGCCCAAATCTCCTTGAAATGTGTGGCCAAAGCCGAGTGCAGAACTGAAATCAATACATGCAAAACTGTATTTTTCAAAGGGACTGAAGAGAGTTGGGGTTCTGTGAGCCAAGCACTCTCTCATCGCCCAGCACAAACTCTTTCCAAAGAAAAAGAAAAAGGGGCATTTTTCCCTGCCTACTGCAAGTTAAGAACTGCTAATAACAATGCATAATGTTATCTGCAATGCTTTGCTTGTTGTTTAGCTACTGCCTTCAATATGGATATCTTTTACATTTTGCTCTTAAAGGTTTTTTGGGTGTAGCATTGCCTTATAATGCTAGCTGCTCTCTGTCTGTACGTGAGAGTAAGCAATACTGGGAACTGCCTATTTCTAAAAGCTTATGGTGCATTTTCTCCATCTTTATCAGGAGAGAGGGCCTGGGACAAAATGCAAAGTCTTAGCACTCTACCAAACAAACCATGGAGAAGCCCTCCCTGGGCTCAGGTGCAAGGAAGCAGAACAGCTCCCTCTGTCCAAGTACTTTCTGCACCATCCAGTGAACTGCACAGCTAATGTATCTGCCCAGTCAAGGATTCACAGTCCATATCCTTACATCCCGGCCCTCAAAGTCCTTGCTACTCAGTTCACCAACAGCCCCTAAAGTGCTCAGTGGTTTGATGCAATATTTAAGAGTGCAGTAACGCTGTTTGCAACCAGGGAAAAAGGATATCAGCGCAGGTGTTCACTCTATTCTGGGCTTCACCACCTGACCTAGATGACCTTACAGTCTTTTGTACTCATCTTCCAGTTTTGCTTGGGACATACCCAATTTATTTGCAAGTTTGAAATTTTTCCTGACACCTACTTTCCCCTTACAACTTGGGAACGCAGAGGCTCGTGAGAGTGAAAGCTGTGTGTGAACTTTCCCAGAGACTGAGCTGACAAATATTGTACTTGCTCCGTAAGGGGAGGTGGATGACTGGGAGCATCAGCTCATTCAGAGCAAATTACAACCTCATTCCCTCAACCAATTTACATTCTCCTAACAAGACACAACAGAATTCTCAAAGGAAACAAGAAAAGAGAGAAAGCTGAAAGGAAAAAGGAGGGAGAAAGAGAGAAGAAAATGCAAGTCCTATAAAACTTCAGGCAGGAGAAGCAAAGTACAAAAATCTTGTACTGTTAGTAATTTGATTTTGTTAGTCTTGCTCTGAACATGAGCTTTAGTTTCTCCAACCCTTTGTAGCAGTAAAAATATTGCGGTGGAAGAGTGAATGCACAAATGAATAGGGAGCAGCAGTGGCAGAGGTTATCACAGACAAGAAGCTCTGAATACCAGAAATAAAACACTGAAATACCAGTGTAAGTGCACCTGCCAGGGACTGAGATCTACTGCTGTAGATGTTGTTCTCACATGGCTATTCTGTTCAGTGAATTTGCTGCTTGCAGAGACAACTGTAGTACTTTCCCTTGGTCACTGTAACCCATCTAGAGTATTTTGATCTCAAGGTTACTGAAACACAAATGTATTCTTCAGTCATATGTTCCTGCCATTTCTTTAGTGGTACACAGTATGCATACTGCAGAGATCTATCTTGTATATCCATAGGCAGGGACTCTGCTCATGACTGGCCCTGCCTATAGCTTTCATTTAGATTTCAAGTTCTCAGCCACAGGATTTGAATTTTAGCTTTAAAAACTCCCCTCCTCTAAATTGTTCCACACCCTTTAAAGATCAGAAAAGCCATATTCTAAGATTTTAATGCAAAGATTAAAAGCCAGTCCTGCATTGTGTATCTGCATGTTTTTGTTGTTTTCCTAAGATCAATGCAAATACAGAATTCTTGCTGCATATTTTTTCTCAAATTCTATTGAGGGATTTCCAGATTCTTATGAAGACCTCAGTTTAGCCTCTGTTGTCATTGCACAGTCAGCTAGAGGATTCCAGGTATTGTGTTTACTCTGAGGTTAGGCTTGTCAACTCATGAAGTGCAAAGAATACAAAGATTAGGAAGAGGGGATACTTGAAGTATTTAATTGCAAACAAAAAGGAACAGTAAGAGAAATGGTTGATTTGAGAACAAAAATTAGTATCTTGCAGATTTCTGACAAACGAAAGCTTTGTGTTGACCAATGAACTTGGGAAAGGAAGAACATAAAATCATATTTGCTAAAATACATAATGCATACCATGTAATATTTTAAGGCATTTTACTACTAAAAATAAAAAAAGCTTCAATTATCACTTGATCAGGTAAAGCTTTCATTTAATATATTTTTTTGTCTTGAGTAAAACAGCTACAGAACACTTGAAAATATTTCATTTAATACTGCTGGTAAAATGTTTTTGGGGAGAAATTTTAAAGGTACATGCAAGGTAACTATAGCTAGTTGAGTACTTTCTTACTGTGTTCAGCTCTGGGGCCCCCAACATAAGAAGGACATGGACCTGTTGGAGCGGGTCCAGAGGGGGGCCACGAAGATGATCCGAGGGCTGGAGCACCTCTCCTATGAAGACAGGCTGAGAGAGTTGGGGTTGTTCAGCCTGGAGAAGAGAAGGCTCTGGGGAGACCTTATTGCAACCTTTCAAAAGTTAAGGGAGCTTATAAGAAAGCTGGAGAGGGACTTTTTACTAGGGCATGTAGTGATAGGCCAAAAGGTAATAGTTTTGAACTGAAAGGGGGTAGATTCTGATTAGATATAAGGAAGAAATTCTTCACTGTGAGGTTGGTAAGGCACTGGCACAGGTTGCCCAGAGAAGTTTTGGATGTGCCATCACTGGAAATGTTCAAGGCCAGGTTGGATGGGGCTTTGAGCAACCTGGTGTAGTGGAAGATGACCCTGACCATGGCAGGGAGATTGGAACTAGATGATCTTTAAGGTCCCTTCCAACCCAAACCATTCTATGATTCTATGATTCTATTAAACGAGTGGAAAAGGTATTCACAATTTGAGGTCTGAATAGTTACCCAAGTACGATGATTTCAAGATAAAAGCTCAGTCACTCCAGCACAAAACATACAAATTCGATTTTCTCTCTGTCCTTTGATTACTTGTCCTACTTACTAAGACTCCGGCCTGGTGGGAATTGAGGACACACACACTGTAAATCCACTAGAGGTACTTTCTGAAATTACATCTTTGACTTGTTTTCCCCCAAAACGTTTGCTCAAACTTTATTACTTTATCAGCCAATTAAGCATTTTTTTTCATTGTGAAAGGGACATCAATGGTGGACCTAACAGACATTTTCCACAAACATTTGCCCAAACAAAGTGCTCAAACATTACTGATGGACATACAGACAGAAAGACAGAAGAAAGAAAGAAAAAGAGGATATATTCTTTCTTTGTTAGTTCTCTTTATTCTAGAAGATTATTNAAAAGTTAAGGGAGCTTATAAGAAAGCTGGAGAGGGACTTTTTACTAGGGCATGTAGTGATAGGCCAAAAGGTAATAGTTTTGAACTGAAAGGGGGTAGATTCTGATTAGATATAAGGAAGAAATTCTTCACTGTGAGGTTGGTAAGGCACTGGCACAGGTTGCCCAGAGAAGTTTTGGATGTGCCATCACTGGAAATGTTCAAGGCCAGGTTGGATGGGGCTTTGAGCAACCTGGTGTAGTGGAAGATGACCCTGACCATGGCAGGGAGATTGGAACTAGATGATCTTTAAGGTCCCTTCCAACCCAAACCATTCTATGATTCTATGATTCTATTAAACGAGTGGAAAAGGTATTCACAATTTGAGGTCTGAATAGTTACCCAAGTACGATGATTTCAAGATAAAAGCTCAGTCACTCCAGCACAAAACATACAAATTCGATTTTCTCTCTGTCCTTTGATTACTTGTCCTACTTACTAAGACTCCGGCCTGGTGGGAATTGAGGACACACACACTGTAAATCCACTAGAGGTACTTTCTGAAATTACATCTTTGACTTGTTTTCCCCCAAAACGTTTGCTCAAACTTTATTACTTTATCAGCCAATTAAGCATTTTTTTTCATTGTGAAAGGGACATCAATGGTGGACCTAACAGACATTTTCCACAAACATTTGCCCAAACAAAGTGCTCAAACATTACTGATGGACATACAGACAGAAAGACAGAAGAAAGAAAGAAAAAGAGGATATATTCTTTCTTTGTTAGTTCTCTTTATTCTAGAAGATTATTACGTTCTGTCAGTTCGTAAAGACTTCAGGAAATCCCAGTGTAAAACCAGTTCAGGAGAGAGGATTCAGGTCCCATGTATGTATAAGCAACTCCTTGCTATTTATCAAAGGCTCTGTGTAATCAATGAATCTGCTTCTCTGAATTACTAATGTAATAATTCACATAAGATTGAAATAGAGCATTTATTTTTTCTATCTAAAGAACAGGGTCATTTTTCATAAATATCAAAGCATGTCATCATGAAAAAGAGCAAAAAGAATTAGAAGACAAAAGCCATGAGCATTGATAGGCACTACAAATATGTTTCTGTTTTAGGAATAAATAAGTACTGACTGTCCTGTTTTAGCACTGGACAAATGTGAACATGGATACAATTATACACACCCCAGACTTAATAAATTCTGCTTAATACTTTGGGTCTGCAAAGATGGAGACATATGGTATTATTCAGAAGAAGTTATCCCACTGACTTCAGTGGAAATGTCCACAGTGTGTGAAGTTAAGCGTGCATACCTCTCTGCAGAAACATGCACTAAATCTTCATGTTTTCCCTCTGAAACCTCATCAAGCCATGAGGATTAGAGCTTTCCTCAAGTATTTTCTGTGTCTTTTTGCTGTCACCATATTGTTGTTCAGTTCCTGCATTCTATTAGCATTCCCTTTTGCCTAGAATTTACTTGGCAGCTCTTAGAGATTTTTGGTAACATCATAACCAATTTCCATCGTATCCACCCTCTCTCACAATAAAATTCTGAAGTGTCAAACATCCATTTCAAAAAAAAAAAAAAAAGGCAGCAGCAACCACTAAAAAAAANAATTTTACTTAGGAATGGTTTTATTTTAATTAAAAGAAGATAAATCCTCAAGCAATTTTTTTTCCAATTCTTTTTTTTTTCATTTTCATCTGCAGCTTAATACCATGAAAAACACTAAGCTGTTTGGCCAGGGAAGGTATAGCACAATGGAAACAGATATCAGAAGGAGTATCAACAGGGTTTTTGAGTTGTGACAACATACTTCGTATAATAAATTCATATAGCAACAACAGGTCATAGGAATTATCTTAACCTATCAGATTACCAGCCAGAAACTTTCAGGGTTTGGTACAGGTACTGAAACACAGGTATCCCTTGGATGCATTAAGGCATAAAACCGATACTCAGCACTTACAGAAGTGGCAAGTATGCACAGTCCCAGTCTCTTTGGGATCTGCAGCTTGGGGTGAGATGTGATACTGAATTTCCAATGTGACTAGAAGTGCATATCAAGGCAATTGATCCCTGTTCCCTTTCTCTTCACAACCTTTTCACATGGCAGTTCCTAGTAGGTCCCTTGATATTTTTCTAAAGTGATTTCATTGCTAAAGAAGCAATAGTTGGGACCCTCCCTGCTGAAGCATTTCCTTTCCTTGGAGGAACTAAGGCTGAGGTCTGAGTGATTGGAAGCAGTCCTAAACCCTCCTCCCAGCAGAGCATGGTATAGCCAGGAAAGGGATTGTGCCTTTGTATGTTATTGAGGTCAATGAACGGAAAGCTGACAAAGGAGTAGGGCCCACATTGTGATACCAGGATAACCAGTTCTTTAAAATGTTAATGCGCTTTGGGGTTCATCTAAGATTTTTTTTCTTTTTTGCTGTTGTACTTGCTAACCATGTTGAAAACATAGTCACATGGGGAATGTCTGAAGGAAGAAGAAAATAATCGGACAAAAATGAATAGAAAAGGAATTCCTACAACGTAAGAGCAGTAGTTCCACAGGAAAGCACAGGCACTATTTATATTCCAACCTATCACTGGTAAGAACTGAGGGATGTTGCAGCTGTCTCCAAGCATTTTATACATCAAGTCATCCTGCAGGACATAGAAGGGGTAGGCATAAATAAAACAGATAATTTTAGTGAAAAATAAGGCAGTTCTCACACCTGGAACTGGGATACACCAAAGGGTGTGATCCATTTTGAGAAACTCTCAAAGTAAAAAAGCTAGCCAGAACACTGGCCACAGGTTAAGTGAATTACAGAGATTCATGAACCCTTTAAACCAAAGGACCTAGAGAAGACAACATATCTTGAGCAGGCACTTCACTGTGTGTAAGTGAAGAAGGCTCTATTCTGCACTCTCTTTGAGAAGAAATTTTCCCCTTTTTCAGAGCGTTAGACAGAGGGCGCAATGCTCATTTAGAGGCAAAAGAATAACAGAATGACAGGGTGAGACATCAGCCCACCTGTACCACATATTACTCAAATTCTTTACTGAAGCCCAGAGGACTTCTGTGTACGGTGGCTCATTGTCATGGCTGTTTCACTTTTCATGCCATACTCAGACATTAAGCCACTCACAACTGGTCCTTCTTAAATAAACTCCAGAAGCCTTTGATCTGTTTTCTACAAGGCTTCTGAGCAGATATTGGCATCTACTTTATTTTTCAGACAACACCGATGGAATGAGATTTATGAATAACTTCTGTCCTCTGAAGCAGTCTGGCTGCAAGCAGCTGAGCACATGCCACTCAATGGAAGACTCAGGATCAGCAATAGAAGTTTATTTTCTTCCTAAAACTTTTGGGAAAATATATTTTTCAAAGTGAAAATATGCCAGTGTGGTCAACACATGAAGGCTAACAGTTTCAGACTGAAGACCCCCAACTGTGGTTGACACTAATGTTGAATACTTTTAACCAGATTCAGGTGCAAGGCAGCTTCAGTGGGGTGCTTACAGTGGAATTTTAAAATTGATGCTTTTCGTTACAAAGTACAGGCATCAGCCTCAGAGCAGCAAGTGTCTGAGTTTCTAGTATCAACCACAAAAATAATTACTAAGAACACTGAAAAAAATAAAATTCACAAGTTCTAAAATGAATTGCTCCAGCACTGAATACCGTTCTATTTTTTCCCCACTAGCATATTGCTATTGCTCTCTCATACAAAGTTGTGCTGCAAATGAAAGAAGTCTGAGATGTACAGAGACTCCAGCTGGAAAATATGCTTGATTCAACACCATAAAATAAGAAACAGAACTATATTTAATCATAACTATATCAACAAAAAAATCACATAAAAAAGTACCAAAAGTATTGCAAACTAGACCACAATAATTCTTTATAAAGAGATCTCATACTGCAAAACCCAGGGATCCAGATGTAGCACTAGTGAAATGGTTTTGTCTTCTTTGACATACAGTGAAATATGCCCCCAACCAACGTTTTTCAGCAAGTAGGTTGACTGTCTTTAGCCAAAGGACAAGGGTCCATTGCAGGGGTGGTAGTATACGCAAAAGTAAGTAAATGACCTTCAGACTCCATTTAAAGTCCAAGCTCATTTTCTTCCAGTAACTAGTCAGACCCCCGGGACACTTCTACTGAGGTACTCATGTATTTCATTCTGTTTTCTGCAATGAAACCCACCTTTTTGCTACAAATTTAGTTTTAACCAGTCACCATTTTCATTGTAACATCCTGTAACTAATTTATGCAGATCATTATAAATGCTTATATTTATTTTGGTTTGACTAATTAAAAACCAGATTCACTGGGTAAGTTTTCATTGATAATCTTTAAGTTTGCAAGCACCTGTAATGGCTGGAGGTTCTCACCCTAAAGGGAACAAGGCTGGACTTGATTCTGACCTGACTGTGACTACTCTGATGTGCCTGATTTAAATTAAGTGCTTCCTTGTTTATATCTACAGACTGCAACCCTGAGCAAAATCAGAAACACTTATCATACATCAGATGTTCCATGCTGTTTTACGATATGTTGCATTATGTTCCGTAAACACCTAACTTGATAACGTTTATCACACAGATAGAACATTTTATGTGTGCAGCTAAACAAAATAGGTTGAAAACACACACAAAAAAAATATTAAATGGCCTGAATTCCTGCTCCATAAGGTAACAGTATCTGCTGAGATGATCATGGTACTGTAGTTCTTTCTCCTTACCAAATACATGCAGTAGGAAGTTTTCCTCTGCTCTTTTGTCATCTTCTGTGCTCCTCTTATTTCATGACCTCTGAGTTAATCCTTCTATTCTTCCTATTAGCAAGTTTAAGCAGGCAAACTTCAAACGGACTAGCAATGGGTCACAAAGTTTAATGGGCATGTAGATAATCATCTAAATTACATTTCTGGAGCTGATGGGCCAGACAGGCTTAGAGAGTAACTTTACCAGCTTTCACTGTTAATCAGCAAGGATTGTGTGTCTCAGTATGTATCTGCCTTTGCCTGCCTCCCCGAGGGGCTGGGTCATACTGACTGATTAGCAAAGGCAGCTGCATTAGCTTTCTTCTCCCACAAAGCATGTTATAGAGGCCCAAATGACTTGAAAGGCAAATGTGACCACGGCTCAAACACCAAGCACTCTCTTCTCATCACTGTGGAATTGCTGGCCCTCCTCTTGCAGATTATGATACTCGGCACAACAGTTGTTGCCAATTTTCATGATATGTTAACACTTAGGAAGCCTCATGCTGAAAGCTCTTCTTTCACATCTATTGTGGTATCATTGGGGGGAAGATTCAACTGGCTATTTCACATTTTCTGATGAATTTGAGAGCAGTGTATGAGATGAACTGAAAAGCATACAGTAACTGAACTGTCAATAGTGAATGCCCTGGATTTCAGCTTTGAAACCCAAACTGTAGAGGTAAAAAGAATGGCAGTTCTCTGTAGGATACAGACGATTTTACAGCTACAGAAATAGCAATGGATAGTACTATGAACCTGATTTTCTCAGTGAAGATACTTAAAAGTGAAGTGTATCAAATAAGAGTCTCCTTTTTTTCTTATATTGGTGGCTGTGTTTTCTACCTACCTTGATTCCCAAATGACCAAGAGCAGTGGAGGACTGGCTTCCTGACTTTGGCAGGACCTTGTCCTTCTGGTGTTAGGCTCATCTTGCATAGCAAATACTTCTCAATGATTCATTTTACTGCTCTTTATCAAGTTTTTAAATAAACACAAAACAAGAGCAATTAAGCTATGACTACCCATGCAATAAGCTTTCACCGTCTTACTTAGGCATGACATGGGCCAATACCAGCACTCTTGAAACAATAAAGACAGTTTCATATATCTGTAACTCTGTACAGAAAAGAATCTGACCAACCAGCTAAGAAGCTAAACAACTTTCTATTTTGGATCTCAGTTAAGGACATTCTACAAGAAAAATCTACTGAGGAACAAAGTAAAATAACCAAGAATGCTGTCTACCTTATTTGCCTCTTGATCTTTGAGAGGAAGTTGGATTCTGACTTTCCACAAGTTTTCACAGACGAAACTATGAAACATCTATGGCTCTGTGACCTAGGTACAACTACTTCTGACTGATATTAGAGAGAGACATGAATTAAGCTAAATACTTCTATAATTTTCCAGTCCACGAAGCACACCATTTCTTAAGCTTCTCAACAAGGGTGACCAAGTTTTCCACATTATCTGGGACAGGTCCAGAATGCAAGGACTGCCCCATATTGTGTTAAAACCTTCAGGTCTCAGTTTTGTTTCAAGTATTCACTGAGACATGGGATTATCCCATTTCCCAGTTTTTGTGTGGTGGCTCTTTCAATGAGAACAAAAATGGTCAAACCTCTCTGCCAGATCATGAAACACACAGCAGGATTTAAGTCATGTCACATCCTCTTTACCAACGTAATCCACAGGGAAAATCATCTGAATTTCAAATGTGCATTGTGAGTGGTGATAGCCTTTATGTAGGGCAGCAATAAATCACTTCAACCTCCATTGCTCTATTGTACCATATGGCTGACTTGCAGAACTACCCTTTTTTCTTTTATTTTACCAAATCAGAACTATAAGATTATCATTAAAAGACCAGACAAATTACTACGAAGAGTTATGGAGTCATTACTATGACTCTTTGGTCTTCCCCTTATATCATCTTCATTAACAACCTATACCCTCCACTTCACATTACAGCTTTCTAATGGTAAAACATCACAATAATTTCCACTAGCATCAAAAGCTGAGATGATCAAAGCACCGCTATTATTTCTGGAAATGTGATAGTAGGCATACTTTCTTTTCTGCAGAGTCATTCTTTGACCCCACATGCTAACAAAATAAGTCTAGTTAGGTCAGATCCAAAGTACACTGAAGTCAATGGGAGTCTTTTCCCTGTTCAAAGGGCTTGGATTAAGGATGTTTTTATCTTCTTTTACTATTATACACATCAGAAAAATGGGTACACAAGCTGTTACTAAATCCAAATTACAGTCTGCTTGGAGAGTCTCAGAACTGGAAGTACTGAGGTATACTTGCAGAACTGTGCACTCAGCAACATGCAACTTTCGTGTGCCCTAAACTTGGCACTGGACAGGTTTACCGTGCACCCCTCATGATACATCTATGAGCATGACAGAAAGTCTTGCAGACACAATAAGTTCAGGTACCAGAAATCATGACACCATATTAACATGGAGGTGGATGGCCTGCCCTGGGTGCCATGCAGCAGTGGCACCTTGTTTGTTCCCCGTACTTGCACCAGCTTGCTCACAGCAAGCACTCTACTGTCACGTCAGCAGTTTAATGAATGCCACCATTCACAGGAAAATGTAACTAAGAGCCTTGGTGTGTCACACAAAGCTACTGAAGATTAACCTTATAACAATAACTTCTGCCCCAGTACAAACTATAATGACCATTTATAAAAAAACTCAGATGCATGTGCAACACATATTTTGCAAATACTTTGCCCATATGCATGTACTGATTTGTCTGTGATTTATAATCTGGCAGTCTGATCATGGTTGTAACACTTCGTGTGCTGTCATAGAGTTATTTCTAATTAATGAACTTTCTCTCCATGAATCAGGTACCTTGACAGAATGCAAACACTGACACAGCTATTTACCCAAAACACAAGCTAAATATTTCAGCAAGGTTTCAGAAACTTTGAATGACCTTTTCTTCCTCCCCACCCCCTTCTATTGTTATACTTTTAAATGTGTCATTGCACTTCCTGGAGCTTGTAAAGGAGAACTGCTTAACTCATACTTTGCAGTTGTCATACTTACATGGCTTTTCCAAAGACTTGTAAGACTTCACACTTTACTGGGGAGTTAATTCTTATAACCTAATATGGCACAGTTAGAAATGGAAGCATAGAAAAATTGAGCTACACTCTGACTCCCAAATTTAAGACAGTTAATGTAGGCAAAGCCTGAAAAGCAAGAGCTTGGCCCACCAGCGTGATTGAGATGGCCTAAGCTTGCTTCCCTGTGGAATCAAGGAAAACCAACAGTTGTTAGAGGGTGACTGAGAGTCCCAAAGTACATCATCTGTTCCTCTTCAGAGATCTGAGGTGCCTTCATGAGCTGATATCATTAGTACAGTACACAGGGTGTGTCTGAAGAGCATCCAGCTCAGGTTTGCATGCTAGAAGCTGCCTCTGCCTGCCCAGGGTCCGGCTCCAGTGGTGCCCTCCTGTAGGCAGGGGCAGCCAAAAGGAAGCAACCTTTCTGCAGTTAGTCAGGCTGGGTCAGAATCCCCCCAAGCACTCAGCCTCTAGGCTGCCCTCAGGCTGAGGCGATTTGAGCATGTGGCTTCCTCTTTTCCTAAAGGGCTCTAAACATCAGCCCATCAAGCTGTACCTCTCCTGCCCAAGCTGGACCACAATGCAGAAATGCATGGAGGAATCACTGTGGAGGGCAGGGAGAGGAAACAAGTATAACCACAAAAAAGTATGTGCCACGTGGAGTCTTCTGCAAAAGTTACTGCCACCAGTTCTCCAGCAGAATGTAATTGATTCCAGTGGTGTTACTGTGCCTGTATTATACTGAAATAATCCAAAATAAGAGCAAAAATGGAGCGTAAGCAAAAATCTATTCTAAATATGTTGGATGATTGCCTGACAACTTAGTGCAAAAAAAACCCCCATAGCTAACAAGAATTATATAAAAACAGCTTTTCTGATAAGCTTTTCCAGAGAACAGTGTTCTCCTCGGAGCTGAATCGCCTACCCAGTGTTTACTGCTGTCTGTCTCCTTTCTCAGCCACCCACAATGGTTCACTGCTATTATTTAAAAAGACATTTCAATCCTGTGGTTAAAGGCAAAGAATCAGAAAAACCTGGGTCTAGTCCAGTCTGTACTAACAGTCCTTGACGGGCTCAGAGATAGCACTGTATCTACAGAATCTGGATCCACAGCACTGTATCTGTCTCAGCATCTCCCCATCCTGCAACACACCTTAGGGAGCAGGTATTGTAAGGCATCTGTAAGGCTGAAACATCTGATCATGCACCCCAGCAGCGCCAGTGGGATCTTATTCACTAGGCGCAATCATACAGGTCATAATTTGACTTCCTAACATTTGTAGTCATGCAAGTATCAGTTTCTGCTTTGCTGGTTGCTGGGCAGATCTTCATCTTCCTTATGTTTAATGTGTCATGCACGTCCATGGGATGACATCAGTAATTGTATGAAGGGGGAGAACAGCCTGAACACACAAGAGAATGGAACTGCTCTGTCAGATTGTTGAAGTTAATATTCTATGGTTTTGGTCCTCACATAATGGTATACCAATGACATTTTTCCAAGGCAGCATAATAGCAAAATAAATGTTCAAGTCAAGAGTCACTTAACTGAGTGTTAGGATTTTGGGACTTCCTCAGGCTAATGACCATAAACAAAATGAGTTCATTGGTGTCATCTTGGTCATTATTGGCTTAAAATTGTTGAATCACTGAATCAGCATTCACATGGATTGACTCAAAGCACTGGCGGCAAGTTATCCATCAGTGATCTGTGTGTGTAACACACCATTTCCAGTGTACAATGCATCATAATAATGACAGATGTAGCTGCTGCATGGAAACATCCGCTCTCTTCAGTCTCTGCCTGATACTACTGGAGACGTTTCCTGGAGGGTATCTGGTATTAATCCTGCATCACATGTTAAACAGGAAACTTAGCTATATAGAGAAGACTAAGCACAACTGATATAAAATTAGGAGTGTGAGCAAAATGCAATAAACTGGAAGACTATATGCTTTTCTCTAGGGAGCTGGACCAAACATGGACTTGAGCCTCAAAGTTCGGGCTCTGTAATGTGGCATCCCCAAAATGCTGGAAAATATGATGGTCCTGGTCAGGCACAGCCTACTGGAGATACAGGATGAAACTGTAAAGCAAATTTTCATTCCATACTTAGAGGAAAAGATGCCTAAGTAGAAGCACAGCCAAACTCATTCTTTTGCTGGTTCTTGCCACCTTGTGCCCTAGTTGTGCCCATTTTCTTTCTATGGCCTGTTCACAGCCCAGCAGATGTCTGACAGTGAACAGCGATTATGGCAACCTGTGATTACCAGATGATAGTGCAGACTATGTATCAAGTCAACTGTGTAGGTGAAAGAAGTAAATGTTTGATTTCTAGAGAAACCCCAGAACATTATGTTAATTCCCCCAAAGGACAGATCTATGCTTTGTTGAGCTTTTGAGACCTTTCCTTAAAGCAGCAGATACTGACTGCTGACCTAACAGCTACATCTCTGATGCTGAGATCCAAAAGTTCGGCACAGAACAGCATAAATGTAAAAACAATTCATCACAATGATTATTTGTTCCTCTGACTCATCTACAAAGCAATGCTTTAAATCAACACAAAAGTCTTTGTTATAATTAAGAAAATGTGACAAGCCTTCTCTCCCCCTATGGTATAGATGTTGACAAAGCCAGAATACGCTGACTCAGCAAAACATTTTGTGCTGATACACACAGACATTAACCCTCTACTTGTAAATTAACTCAGTGTATTTATTATTTACACCTCTACCTTCAATATCTTCATAAATATACTTTTTCAAAGCACCAAGTTGTGTTATTAGATTTAGATGCTTGTTCACTTTACACTTACAGTGAATGGTGAATACATCCCTTGATCTTTAAATACGTTAAAATCCCTTCAAATAGTTTTTAGATTTTCCTGAGCTGTTGTTTGACCATGAATATTTAGGAAAAATACTGACAATTTCAGCAGTTTTATGCAAGTGAATTCACTCACTAACACTGCCTGGCATATATAATGGAAGAGAATTTAGCCATATGCTTCTGTCAGGACAGGTACTCCGTCAGTGTAATTTGGAATTGCTC